>PVLA01006599.1:83228-120978 GCA_004027455.1 Hydrochoerus hydrochaeris | reverse complement strand
CACCCACCCATCCAGCGTCCACTATTCACCACCCACCATCCATTCATCCAACCATCCGCTGCCTGCTGTTCATCTCCCCTCCATCCATTTCTCCACCCCCCCATCATCCATCCGTCATTTATTATTCACCCATGCACCCACCCTCCCCTCCACTGAAGAAACAGCACCTGCCAGGTACTGTGGCCCCATACGGGGCCCGGGACTCCACAGTGAAGGGGACCAGTCTCTCCCTCTTGGAAGCTCATGGTTTGGTGTGGGAAGTGACTGCCCACGATCAGAGGTGCCCTTGAGCTCATACCCCTCTGGATTCTTACTCTCTTATGGTGGACTTTGACACCATCACGTGACAGTGGTGGCCCACGCACCTCTGAGCGGATGGCACGGTGACATTCTCTGCTTTCCCCAGTGGTATGACCTGGATTCACTGGAGCAGTTTCCATTCCCCCTGGGGTACGATAGAAACATCACCCCTTTCCAGAAGTTGCTTATTCTACGCTGTTTCCGTGTGGACCGGGTCTATCGGGCAGTGACTGACTATGTGACCGTAACCATGGGGGAGAAGTAAGTGCTGCTGTTTCCCCGGCTGCCTCTCAGGTCCCCAGGTCCTGAGGTCCTGATGTCTCAGGTCCTCCCAACCTGAGCGTAGCGGGGTGGGCGGCCAGCCCCTGGGAAACAGGCCCTGCATGTGCAGGCTCCAGCCAGGGGCCTCTCGTGACAAGTTCCCCGTGGGGCACACGGGCCAGGGAAGGTCTCCTGCAGGACAGAGCAGGTGGCATCAGCTTTCTGCTGAATATCCTGAGCTCTGTACATGGGCAGCTCACTGAGTCTTTTTTTGGTCGCTATGCGAAAATACGTAATGCCAGGTAATGCACAAAGAACACAGGTTTATTGAGCCCATAATTCTGGTGGCCAAAGGTCACAGCAGTGTGGCACTGGCGTCTGGCCGGGGTTCTTTGGCTGTGGAGAATTGGAGAGGGGAGCAGCTGAGTGCACAGGAGCCCACACCCGAGGGGGCCCTTGTTGTAGAGCCACCTGTCCTGTGAGAATGACATTAATCCCTGCCACTTCATCTAGGCTGCAGCCCTTAAGGGTCCCCTCCTCGAAACACTGTTACTGAGGAACCCAAGCTCCTCCATGGTCCTCAAGGGGGCTCAAACTATACCTGCACTGAAGCGGCAGTGACTTAGGGAAGGCGCAAATCCCAAGGCCCCTCCCAGTGGCAGGTGGCTGGTGGCCGCTGAGGGCGACCTCAGGGCCTTGTGCCAGGCCACGCCCACCTGGAGGGCCAGTGGGGGCGTCTGGCTGGGCACAAAGCTTCCGGTGCACAGGAGGGAGCTGGGGCATCCTGTCGCCTGCAACCGGACCCCTGACCACACACCTGTGATCACACAGACTCCGCTCTGTCCCTCCCCCAGGTATGTGCAGCCCCCTATGATCAGCTTTGAAAGCATTTTCGAGCAGAGCACCCCGAACTCGCCCATCGTGTTTATCCTGAGCCCCGGCTCTGACCCAGCCAGCGACCTCATGAAACTGGCCGAGCGGAGCAGCTCTGGGGGAAGCCGCCTCAAGTTCCTGGCCATGGGTCAAGGTCAAGAAAAGGTAATTTGTCATTGGAAAGGCTAAAGCCTGCCTGCTGGCGGGGCCCCAACTCTGTGAGGACTGCGTCCCCCGGGCTGGAGCTAACAGCACGGTGCCTCAGGGACATGGGTGGGCTTCCCGTCCTTGGGGGCTGGGGGGCTGGAGTGACAAGGACACGAGGCTCACCTGTGTCCCTGGCTCTGCAGCACAGGCAGCCTGCAGGGCATCTACAAGACAGGCCGGGTCCCTGGTTCCTTTGGGCTTCTTCTGGAACAGGCTGTCACCTGTCTGTCCCTTTGTGCAGGTGGCCCTGCAGCTGCTGGAGACGGCGGTGGCCCGTGGGCAGTGGCTCATGCTGCAGAACTGTCACCTGCTGGTGCAGTGGCTGAGGGACCTGGAGAAGTCCCTGGAGAAGATCACCAAGCCCCATCCCGACTTCCGCCTGTGGCTCACCACGGACCCCACGAAGGATTTCCCCATCGGGATCCTGCAGAAGTCCCTCAAGGTCCGGCGTGGCCCCTGCTGTCCCAAGGCTGGGTTCCACGCACACTTTTACTGTTTGTCCTTCTGTCCTGGACAGAGCTACCCTACGCTCCAGTGCGTGTGCGTGAGGTTCGGAGGGGTTTTCCTGCCTCCTGTTGTTTATTCTCAGGAAATTGTTTCGGAGAGGTTTTGTGGCCTCCCTTTGTCTGGGCTGCGGGTGGCGGGTGAGAGCCAGGGAGTTTCTTCAGACAGCCCAGGACCTGGGGTTTAGGGGGAGGTTGAGGGCCTCCTCAGGACCGGGTTGCGGGGCTGGTGGCCACACCGGGACCTGGTCCCGTGGCTTGTCTGCCTGGCCCTGGGCTGGAGCCTCGCTGCCGGGAGTGGGGAGACCCACGAGCTACTTCTGCGCCCCTCCAGCCTGGCCCTGAGCCGGAGCTCTGCCTCCCGCCTCCCGCAGGTTGTCACAGAGCCGCCCAATGGGCTCAAGCTGAACATGCGCGCCACCTACTTCAAGATCTCCCCCGAGACGCTAGAGCAGTGCCCACACCCCGCCTTCAGGCCCCTGGTCTATGTGCTGGCTTTCTTCCACGCCGTGGTGCAGGAGAGGAGGAAGTTCGGCAAGGTCGGCTGGAACGTCTACTACGACTTCAACGAGTCCGACTTCCAGGTGGCGTCTTGGGAAGCCAGCCCCGGCCGGCTGGCGTGCTGCGGGCAGCGGTTCCTTCCACCTTTCTCTTTGTTCTCTTTCTGGCACTGAGGTTTGAACTTAGAGCCTCTGCGCTGAAGTAGATACATCCTCAGCCCTTTGTAAAGTTTTTTTTTTTTTTTTTTTTTTAAATAGGACCTTGCTAAATTGCCTAGGCTGGGTTTGAAATGGCGATCCTTCTGCCTCAGCCTCCCAGAGTGCTGGGATCACTGGCATGCTTTCCCATGCCCAGCCTCTGCTCACTGAGCCATCTGGGAAGGGCTGGTCCGGTCCACCCTAGCCTCCTCTGTTCCTCTCCTTCAAGGTCTGCATGGAGATCCTGAACACGTACTTAACGAAAGCTTTCCAGCAACAAGACCCGCGGATCCCCTGGGGCAGCCTCAAGTACCTGATCGGAGAGGTGAGAGTGGCCCAGCGACGGCGACTGTGGCCGAGCCCTCCTGGTGCCCTGGCCCTGACACTTACCGCGTGGTTGGGCTGGCCTCGGGTGACGGCACCCCAGGTGTGTGCCGAGGTCCTGGGTCCCCGGCTGCCCTCTCACCCGCTGGAACCGCAGGTCATGTACGGAGGACGCGCCATCGACAGCTTCGACCGCCGCATCCTGACCACCTACATGGACGAGTACCTGGGGGACTTCCTTTTCGACACCTTCCAGCCCTTCCACTTCTTCCGGAACAAGGACGTGGACTACAGGATCCCCGCTGGGGACGTCAAGGACAGATTTGTCGGTGAGAACAGGAGACCAGAATTTCACCTCGTTGTCTGGGGTCGTCTGGCTGCTGAGCCTCCCCTGGGGTGGGAGGGGCCCTGGCCGGCAGGCAGGGTCTGTCTGGCCTGTGCCTCACCTCGGGCCTGAGCTGTAGCTCCAGTCCCGTCCGGAGGGATGCTCAGCTGCCAGGTCCCCGAAGGGCACGGTGGCCAGGGCAGGGCGCAGCTCACCACCTGGGTGTTTCGGGCTGGGCCGGGCTGGGCGTGGCGGTAGGATTTTGGTTAAAAGCACTCCACCCTCTGCGGGGGACATTAGTCCTCGGTGGGGAGTTAGGAAATCAGGCCTTAGGGGTTGCGGGCCTCAGGAGCCCGCGGCAGCTGCGGTGCGGCCTGTTTGTTCCCTGCGGCTCAGAAGCCATCGAGGCCCTGCCGCTGGCCAACACGCCTGAGGTGCTCGGCCTCCACCCCAACGCCGAGATCGGGTACTACACGCGGGCGGCCCGGGACATGTGGAGCCACCTGCTGGAGCTGCAGCCCCAGACCGGTGAGCCGTGGGGAGGGGTGGGCGCAGGGGCTGCTGCCCGGCTCTGGGCGACCGCCCACCCCCGCCGGGCTGGCAGCTTCGCAGGGTTAGGGTTACCCTCACCCTCTCCCTCCCGCCAAGCCTCGCTTCTCCTCCACATGCTCGGGTTGTAGGGGAATCCAGCAGCGGCATCAGCCGTGACGATTACATCAGCCAGGTGGCCAAGGACATAGAAAACAAGATGCCCAAGGTCTTTGACTTGGACCAGGTCCGGAAGCACCTGGGCCTGAGCCTCTCGCCCACCTCCGTGGTGCTGCTGCAGGAGCTGGGGCGCTTCAACAAGCTGGTGGTGCGCATGAGCAGGTCGCTGGCCGAGCTGCAGCGGGTGAGCAGCGGAGTCCGGGGCCGAGCCGTCTGCACTAGGTGTGCGGCACGGCTCGGGCGGGCTGATGGCTCTGGTCCTGCAAATAGGCCTTGGCTGGGGAAGTGGGCATGAGCAGCGAGCTGGACGATGTGGCCAGGTCTCTCTTCCTTGGGCTGATCCCTAACATCTGGAGAAAGCTGGCCCCGGACACCCTGAAGTCCTTGGGCAACTGGATGGTCTACTTCCTGCGGCGGTTCAGCCAGTACATGCTGTGGGTGAGTGACGGGGGTTCCAGAGGCATCCGGGGGTTCCACCAGCCCAGCTGTGTCTCCACCCGCGTCCTCTTTGGCAGCGGCTTCGTGGCGTGATGTGTAGGCTCCGCTCTAAGGGAGGATGTCGCACGTGGGCCCTGGTGGCTCCCTAGAGGGTTCCCTCTCCCCGTGGGCCACAGTCTTTCTCCTAGCAGGGACGTGCAGGCGGTCACCGTGCACTCTGCACGTCCGTGAGTGTGCCCAGGGTGTCCCGCGGTAAAGGGCAGTGCTGGTTGTGTGGCAGTCTCCTCCCAGGAGACCAGGAGACCTGGCAGGCTCTTGGCCAACATGCGTCCTCCATGATTCTGATCTTTAGTCTCTGATAGGTGGAAAACTTGAATTGTTTTGTACTTTTCCAACTGTGCCGAAGCCGAGTATGTTTTGTGCGCTTACAGATGTTTCATGTTTCTTTCGTTTTGAAGTGTCTGTTTCTATCTTGGTTTTGCTTTATTGACAATACCATCTTTCTCCTTTTTTTTTTTTTTTGGTACTGGGGACCGAACTCACAACCTTGTGCTTGTGCCGCCGAGCTATACCCCTGGCCCGATTTTTTTTTTTTTTTAAGTGCTTTCTGGGCTGCAGATAGGTGGCACATGCAATGGAACCTCAGTTCATGAACTGAATTCTTTCCATGATTCTGGCCAAAAAAATTGGAGAAACGAATTGGATCTCCCTGTACATTAACATTGAACCTGGCCACTGAGTTTGATTGGGTAGGTGACCGATGCAGTTTGTGCCCAACACCATGGAGGGGATCACGTGCATGCACCGAGGGAGGTGCCCCAGCGTCGCCTGGCTTATCCTGACTCCACTGCCTCTGTGCATGGTGTTTTTATCCACGGAAAAGCTCTGTTTTCTTATGCAATCGAATGTGTCAGTGTTTTCTTTTGTGGCTCCCGGGCCTTGTGCTTCCCACGGGAAGATGAGGAAACCACTGGCTGGAGATTCGATTGGTACTGCTGTGGTTTTGTCTTTAAATCTTCCCTCTGCCTGGATTTGGGGCTCCAGCTTGCTCCCCCAGTGGCTGGTGCTGGCAGGGCCACTGTCTTGTCCCCAGGGTGAGCTCTGCCCTTGCCTTCCGTGCAGGTCACTGAGAGTGAGCCCAGTGTCATGTGGCTCTCGGGGCTGCACATCCCAGAATCCTACCTCACCGCGCTGGTGCAGGCCACCTGCCGGAGGCACGGCTGGCCGCTGGACCGGTCCACCTTGTTCACGCAGGTGACCAAGTTCCAAGACGCAGATGAAGTCAACGAGCGGGCGGGGCAAGGTACCGCCAGCTCTTTGGGGCTCCCCACCTCTCTTGTGGGGTCCTTCTCCAGAGCCATCCCCAGCCCAAAGGGACCAGCATAGAGTAACCAGGGTGGGCCAGTTCCTGGGGAGAAGTTGGGCCATGGCCAACACCCCCCATCTGTGCTTGCCGTCCTGCTTTGCCCGGGGACCTGGGGTTGAGGTCAAGGGCACCCGGACCATGTCGCTCTGCTGGTTTGTGGAACATGAGCCACTAGGGGTTCCCTTAGGGCACTGGGTGGCCTGCGGTGTGGACCAGCTTGGTTGGTGACACTAGATGACTCCATGACTTCAGGTCCCTAGGACACTGGTTCCTGCACAGCAAAGGACAGCGGCAAACCTCCGTTCCCAGGGGTCCCTGCAGCCTCAGTCAGAGGCCACTTAACCTGGAGGATCGGGAGCTTGAGACAGCTCAAGGGGAGGGCGGTTGGGGTGAGGGTTTAGGGATGCAGCAGCCTAGTAAGTTCGCTTGCACTGGCCGGTGCCCAGCTGCTGTGTGCTCTGGGCACCTGTGGGGCCCCCTCTGCGGAAACTCGAGGCCTTACCTCCGTGCTCCTGGACTCTGGCTCTTGGGGGAGCTGGAGTCTCAGGGCTGGGCTCCGGGGTGAAGGGGGCTCTGCGGGCAGAGCTGGACTGCGGGGAGGGTGGGGAGCCTGGGCTGCATTTCGGCACATGTACCGGGTACCTGTCTGCTCCCGCCGCGTCTGCCCGGCCTTTCCTGCCTCTCCAGGGTGCTTTGTCTCTGGACTGTACCTGGAAGGTGCCGACTGGGACATAGAGGCAGGCTGTCTGGTCAAGAGCAAGCCCAAGGTCCTGGTGGTGGACCTGCCCATCCTGAGGATCATCCCCATCGAAGCCCACCGCCTGAAGCTGCAGGTGAGGCCCGCCTTCCCGGCAGCGCCTGCCAAGCCCCAGCCTGGGGCGGGTGGGTGTTTTCCTGCCTTTGGAGTGGGGTACTCAGCTCTGGGGTGGCCTTAGAGGCCACACCTGGGAAATGCCTGGACACAAGCCCAGGGGACGCACCCTCCTGGCATGGGGGACCCAGGGCTTTGGTGGAGTCAGACAGTGGTGACCTGCGGTGTGGATGGCAGAGCCTGGGCCTCGCCCAGAACCCGCCTGGGCTGAACGCAAGGTGGCAAAGCCTGGTCTCCGTGAGGTGGGCAGGGTGCCTGGCAGAGGCTGCCCGCATGGGTCTCCAATGCCCAGCCTGCCCCCACCTGTCCCTGCAGAACACCTTCCGGACGCCCGTGTACACCACCTCCCAGCGCAGGAACGCCACGGGGGTCGGCCTGGTCTTCGAGGCGGACCTCTACACCGCCAAACACATTTCCCACTGGGTGCTCCAGGGCGTGTGCCTCACCCTGAATTCTGACTGAGGTGGAGAAACAGCGCGGGGTGGGCACCGGCCTGGGGCGCTGCAGGAGGGCAAGGCTGGCCCGGACCGAGACCCACCTCCCTTTCATGGGAAGCTGCCCTCTGAATCCCTTTGCTTGAAGTGAACCCTAGTTTATTTTTAAACTACTTTTTAAAGGATTTTATGTTAAAAAGTAAACACCAGAGTGTATTTACTATGTGTTGTGCTTCCCTTCATTCCAGTGCCTGGGGTGTGGTTGGCACAAGCGAGCTGCTGCCAGTGCCAGGGCACCCGGCCGTCTGCTCAGGAGGCTGAGGCAGGGTGGGGAGGGGCTGCAGTCTCCGGGGGCAGGCGCTCTCCCCTTCGGCCGGGGCTGCATGGGACTGCCGAGCTTCTGGCCCGGGGCGCCGGGCTCTGGGCAGGCCGGGCTGGACCAGGGAGCTGCCTGGGGCCACTGCTCCCCACCCCATGCCTCCCGCCCTCCCTGGGGGTTAATAAAAGACACAGAAGAGCAGGAAGGCAGGTTTAGAAAATAAAGTTTGTTGGATCTTGAACATTTTGGATGAAACTAACAAAAAGCTATGAAGACACGTTCAGGCTGTGGCGCTGTCTTACTCAGTTCCCATGACGCTCAAGGCGGGCGGACAGTGCTGGGGTGGCGCCGCCTGCCCGCCGCGCCCGGGAGGGGTGTGCCCTGGACGCAGCAGCAGCAGCAGCAGGTCGGGAGTGCGGTGCTGGCCGGTGTCATAGATACGTGTTCTGCGGCGGGGGGGCAGGGAGCGGGCGCTGGCGGGCGGGTGTGAAAACGTGGCATGCACGGGACGCGGCGTGGGCGAGGCTGCCGTGGGGTCACAGCGCCCGGACAGCTGCGGCGCGGCGGGCGTCACACAGTTCTGTCCGTCCCTGAGTGCTTCCGGGCCACCTGGCCCCCGTTCACCTGGTCCACCACCAGCGTCTCCACCTCGGGCTGCGCCTGCGGCGGGCTGGCGTGGCGGATGCGGTGCGCCACGCCCACGTGCGCCCTGTGCGGCTTCTCGCGGGCCGGGCTGTGCTGCCCCCCGGCGGCGGCGGCGGCCCCCGCGCGGTCCGAGGCGATGGGCGGGATGACGAGTGGCCGCTCCTTGACCAGCTGGACCTCGGCCGCCTCGCGGGCCAGCAGGAACGGGGTGGGGTCGGGCATGGCGTCCACGGGCTCGCGCAGCAGCAGCTTGCGGCTCTCGGCCCCGAACCTGTAGACCTCCTCGAACTCGGGGTGCAGCGGGGCTGAGAGGCTCTTCTTCATGCGGCGGCGCGGCGTCTCGGGCAGCTTGTCCTTGGGCGGTGCCGGCTTGTAGCTGGCGTCCGCGGGGCCGCCGGCGCTCAGCAGCTTCCTCCTGGCGGCGTGCAGCTGCGCGGTGAGGTAGGCCACGGCGCCGGCGCGCTGCTCCAGCTCGCCCGACAGCAGGCCCAGCCGGTGGCTCTTCACCTTGAGCTCCTCCAGGTACTTCTTCTCGCGCTCCCGGACCGTGTTCTCCAGCACGGCGATCACCGCGTTCTTCTGCTCCAGCTCGCGCACCAGCTCGCCGTTCTCGCCCTCCTTGGCGCGCAGCTGGGCCTCCAGCTCGTCACAGCGCCGCTGCAGCTCGGCGCTCCGGGAGGCCGCGTCGCCTGCGGGCGGGGCGGTTAGGGGTGCATGGGGACGGGCGGGGGGTCCCACAGGCCTCCCCGGAGCCTGTGGCGAGTGGTCTTTCAGGGTTTGGCTAAAACCCCCACCAGATCCTGAAAGGGTAAGGGGAGGGCTCAAGGCCGCCAGGAAGAGGCCCCGGGGAGGCTCGGTCCCTTGGGCTTCCCTGCGGCCCCAGAGGAAGCCGATCAGTGACCCCGGGCAGGACCGAGAGCCCTGCATTGCTCCCTCAGGCTCTGGGACCTGGGTGCCTTCTCTCCGGGCAGGGTCCCATCAGGTTCGTCTCCTGACTGCGGAGGGATGCATGTTAACTGCAGAACCCGAGAACCCAGATGGGTGTGTGGCAGACACCCTAAAAATATGCCACTGAAAGGGAAACCGAGTTGCCCGTCCCAGGCCCAGCCCTATCCTCCTCTGCTGGAGCGCCCTGGCCACGCGTTTCTTCCAGGAGCGAGACTGGGAACAAGGTCGGAAGCCCCACGCCGCTCGGGGGAGAACCGTGTCCCCATCAGCTCTCACCTGGCTGTTCAGAACTCTTGAGTGTCAGCTCATATGTTAAATCTAAAAAGGAAATTTCACACATCAATGCCAGCATGGTGCACTTCAAACCCTTCCTCAGCCCGGAGCACGCAGGAGGGAGCCCGGGATCCAAAGCCTGGGATAAGCCCGGCCAGGAGGGCAGCAGTAGGCACAGTGGGCAGGCCGAGCAGCTGGCTGTCCCATGGCTACTTGGTTTTGACCTCCTGTCCCAGCGTCCTGAGGAAAGGCCCTGCAGCTCCACACTCAGTGTGTTCCATGGAGTGGCATGGCGAGGGAAGTGCTGGCAGGGCTCAGGTAAGGACAGGGTGGCACGAGTGGCACCATGGGGAGCAGGCTCGGCTCCCAAGGGGTTTTTATTTTTTGTGGTAGTGGGGACTGAACCCTGGGCTCTGCACTGAGTGAATCCCCAGTCCTTCTTTTTTGCAACTTTAAATTGGTACCGGGCATCGAACTCACGACCACGTGCTTGCAAGGCAGGCGCTTATGCCACTGAGCTAAATCCCCAGCCCCTCAGTCCTTCTTTTTTAAAATTTCGACACTGGGCCTTACTAAGTCACTGCTGGGCTGAGCTGGCGCTTTCACCTTCCTGCCTCAGTGTCTTGAGGTGCTGGGATGACGTGTGCCCACCATGCCCCGCCCGCCCGCCCACCGCCCCAGAGGCTCCGCCCGCACCTGTGCAGTGCTGCTGCAGCCGACGGATCTCGGCGTGCAGCCCCCGGAGCGTGCTGGCGTGCTCCCGCTGCAGGAACAGCAGGTTCTTCTGCGCGCTGTGCAGCTGGTTCTCCAGGTTCGTGGTGGCCATGCTGACATCCAGGTGACCTGCAGGAAGCACAGACCCTGCTGCTCGGTGTCTCTGGTCATGAGGGCTGGGGAAGGGCAGGAGGTGGGGCTCACGCTCCTCTACCTGCGCCCAGGCCTCGGTGTCCTCACCAGCACTGACCCTGGCACACGTGCTGGTGCAGCCAGTACTAGGGCCCAGGTCAGCTGGCGCCGCGGGGAAGAAGGGTTACAGGAGGCAGGTAACGGCAGTGTGCGCTGAGCAGGGATTCCAACCCGGGACCGACCTCCAAGTCCACCCAGTCCACATGCCGTGTAACCCAGTGGGCAGGTGCATCCCAAGTCCACTGAGGTCCCCGAACAAGCAAACACCAACCAAGCCTACACAGAGAGCCTGGTTCCCAGGCTGGGCTGCATGGCTCCCCCGGGTGGCACCTGGCTGGCCAGAGACAGGAGGTGGTGGCAGAGCTGCTGCAGCAGGAGCCCAGCTGGGTGGGGATGACAGCTGCATGGGGCCAGGGTCAGCCCTGGACAAGCCCTGTCCTCACCCCAACCCTGGGACTGCCTGCGGTTGCTGGGCCCAGCCCTAGTGCAGGCTCAAATGCTGGTTCCCCTCAGATCCTGTCTTCAAATCCACCCATCTGAGCCAGGTCCCACCCATGCAGCCTCCCACACCTGACACCACTGCCTCTGTCCTCTCTCGTTCCTCCATTCCATTCCTCACATGGCAGCCAGGGTTTTTGGCAGGGATTTTTATGCAAATCCACCATGGATCCTTGCAGGGTGGCTCTTTCCGGTGCCCGTCGGGCCCTGCTCTCTGCCTTGGGGCCTCCAGGCTGCCCAGAGTGCCCGCTCTGCTGCTCCTGGGATCCCCTCGGCTGAGCTGCCTTACCCTGGGGCTTCTCAGCCCTGTCCATGGCTGCAGGAGGGGGAGCGGCCTGCAGGAGTGAGTCTTCTGCCCACCCATGCTGATTGTGGGTGCCAGGCCCTTCAGCCATCTTGGCTTGCCTCACTCAAAGAGGGGGTTACCCAACACCTGTAAGATGTCAATCTCAGCCAGCTGGTGGTGCAGAACAGGGTTTGACTATGTGGACAAGGATGCCCAAGGGGCCGAGGAGTGGCACTTCCCATGCTGGTCAGCTGGACAGAGGAACTGGCTTCCCGGGAGCCGAGCTCAGAAGGTGGCCATGTTCATGGCTTTAATCCCAAGGTCTGACGCCATGCCATCGCTGGAGTGCTACAAGCTTCCACACAGAGAGATAGGTGAAGCCAGGGTGTAACCTGTGAGGCCATGGACACACTGTTGTGGGGTGTGGATAACAGGGAGGAAGGAATGAGTGGATCCTGAGGGGCCTAATTGTGTTGGCAATGCTTGAGGAGCCAGAGACGAGAAGGGGCACGGGATGGGGGAGCTGCTGAGCAGGTGCCTATCTCTGATGGGCGATGCAGCCGCTGTGCCCCAGCTGGGTCAAGGCCAACAGCAGAGGGCAACGGTCCTGAGTGCGCCCCGCAAAGCCCCGTGCTTTCCGAGTCCAGAGCCCTGCTATGTGCCATGGCGTCTGCCTCGCTGGCTTCCCCTTGAGTCATGAGCAGCAGTTCTGCAGTTTGTGTTGCGCTGGGGCAGCACGTGGTGGACACCAGCCCTCCTGTCCTCAGCTGCTTGGGGGCCAGCGACAGGCTTCCGGGTGGACTGCATGTGGCCCTGCGGCCTCACTCCCCAGTGCACTGTGGTTCTGCCTTGTGGAGCTGGGATTATTGGAACCGGGGGCCTCATGCATGCTAGGCGGGTGCTGCCACTGAGCTTACATGGGTCTTTTTTCTCAAGGGAAACTCAGCAGGCATTAAACAAATGTTAATTCACTGCTCGCTCTCCACACTTTGAAGAGTGAGACCCGAGCAGGCATTCTACCCCACGTTCTGCAGACGCCTCCCTCCCGAAGGCGGCCTGCCATCCCCGCCCTGCCGGCGAGGACTCGCCTTTAGTGGGGCCCCTGAGGTGAAGGGCCCCACCCCACCTCTCGGTTTGCCCTGCAGTGAGGACGGCCAGCCTGTCACCCGTGCCCACGAGGCTGTAGCACCTGCGAGTGCAGAGCCATGCTCAGCCCCATCTCCAGGCGCGAATACAGAGTACAGGCCCGGTGACTCCACTCGGGGACGAGTCCTGCCCTCACAGGGCACACCTGCTCCCGGGCCTGCTCTGAGGCACACGGGTCCACGCCCTGCACTGCACAGGGAAGGAACTGCCTGCATCTCAGCCCCAGACAGGAGGGCCGTGCTCTCCAGCCGAGCCTGAGGCCGGGCTCCAGGTGGCCCTGGAACAGCCCTGCCACGGGGAAGTTGGACCCCAGGCCAGGGAGTGCGACACAGGCCCTGCAGACAACCGCTCCGGCTGGCAGAGGCCTCCAGGTGGCTGGATGAAGGGGGGCTGCAGGCCGTAAGCGGCTGTGCAGAGCAAGGCCAGCCCGGGAGAGGAGCGAGCGCCACTCGGTCCGCGTGTCCTGGCCCTGAATCCCTGAGGTGCCCCGCCAGGGCCAGGCCAGGGCAGTGCCCCTGGGCAGAAAGGGACACTTAGCTTGACCACACGTGGCCAGAAGCCCTTCCAGTGCCAGGCAGGAGGAGCAGAGGCCATGCTCGTCCTCCCCCTTTTCAGAATGTCCCCCCTCCAGCACCTGCATGTGTGCACACGTGGTCACGGGAGGACAGCCCCGGCCCAGTGCACCCCTCACCTCTGGGTGTCCCTAGCTTCACCCAGTAGGTTCTGTGCTCCTCAGCACTGGTGTCCTCGCCCTGGCACCCCCACCCTGTCCAGCACAGGCCCTTTGCACACGCACTTTGTTCCTGCTGCAGGGCCACACCCGCCCCTCGCCGATGGACGGCGTTCTTTCCTCGCATCTCAACGCGCGCATTCCGTGTGTGCTTGGATACTTCATCCTGCTCCATAATGGCCTGAGAGCTGCTCACTACACCGCATTAATCACAAGGAACTGCCACAGCATCGATCGGGACATGACCTCATCCCGTGACTTCTCCACAAGCCTCGGCGGCACTCAGAGAGGCTACGCTTTCAGACTGAATTCAGAGTGTTTTGGGTGGGAAAGTGTCTTGCCTCTGAGACATGGCGCTTCTCCTCCTCCTGGACTCTCCACAGCAGGTCCAGCTTTCCGCTGATACAAAGCTGGTGTGGAAATAGGGGAATAATTTTAGACTCTGAAAACAGCGCCCCAGTCCTCAGATGGCAGCCGTGAATGAGTTCTAACGAGCTATTTTAAGCCGCAGTCCTGAGTAGGTTATGGCCCGCTCGATTGGCTCTCCCCGGGCAGCAACGCGTGTGCTGGAGCCTGCCTTCCGCAGCATCCAGTCCCATCCCCAGGGTCCCTGGCCCTCTTGCCTGCAGCTTCTCAGCGCTGGGGCTCAGGGACAGACTCACGCTTTTTGAAGGGGAACTTTCTGTACTGCTCCAGTGTCCTACAGCTTAAGCATTGCCATCAAGAAAAACAGATGTTGCTGGGTATATTACCAGGTACGTGCCTGTAATCCCAGCACCTGGGAGGCTGATGCAGGAGGTTTGCCATGTGTTTGAAGTCACCCTGGGCTACACAGTGAGTGCAGGCCAGCCTGAACTGCATAGTGAGACCCTGTCTAAAAAGGAAGTTGGCAAGGGGGCAGAGGTGACAACTGTGGCAATGAAATGTGCAGGCAGGAGGGGTGATTCCCCGCAGAGAGGTGGGTTTCCAAGTGAGTGTGTGGAACCGGGAACATAGAGGGTGGCAGAAAGCCACACATCAGCTCTCCAATGACCGTCTCAGGAGTGAGAAACTGAGGCCCAGCCAGGTGCAGGGGTGCATACCTGTCCTCCAGGCCCCCCCAGGTCGAGGCCGAAGGCGGACTGTCAAGACAAGGCCAGGCTGGATTACACAGTGAGGCTCTCTCTCAAAAGATCACAGATGACAAGGAAAGATCAACTGAGGCCCGACAGTGTAACACAATGAACAAAACAAGAGAGAGCAGGAGAACTTGGTGGGGAGACTGTGCTCGGGGTTGGGGACCCAGTCAGGGACCAGGCTGTCTGAAGCACTGAAGCCCGCCGGCTCGGTGCCTGGCACATGGCAAGTGCTTTGCCAGTGTGGGCTGATGACTCCGCACAGGGGCTGCCCAGCACCTCTGTGACCCGTGTGCTGACTGTCCTCCTGGGCCTAGCAGAGTGACTTCCAGAACACCGTCTAAGTGGGGAAGGGGCTAGCGAAGAGACCCATTACTTCAGAGAGAAAGACACACAAGCGACAGGAGAGCTTCTGGCCAACTGGAGCCTGGGTTTCCCTGGGGAGGAGCCATTCGGGGAAGCACACAGAGACAGTCGGCAGGCCACGGGGCCCTGAGGGACAGGAAAGCCTACTTCTTCCTCTGACATAGGGAAGGTCCTCGGCCAGGGGCTGACGATGCCCACGGCTGGTCAGGCCACTGCTTTGAACCCCAGACACCTGCTTGTCTGGGGAGCTTCCAGGTGTGCAGGGGACCCCGGTGCTACTCTAACTTCCAGACAGCTTGGCAAACATGCTGTCTGAACCTGTGGGCCCTCCTGTTCCTCCTGGCACACGTCTGAGAAATGTGACTTGAGAATCTCAAAAAGCTAGGGCTGCAAGAAAACAGACGCCATTTCAAGGACGGGCAAGCACTGGGCGACTCCAGAAATGTTCTGGTAAAGGGTGAACGTCACTGTAATGTGGGAGCAAAGACTGCAAGTGAAAGGGGCAACCATGTTTCCCAAAGGCAAAACCAAAATCTCATGTAGTGATCACCTGTAAGGACCAGGGTGCGTGTGTGTGTGTGTGTGCGTGCACACGTGTGTCCTGCCTGTGCTTGGTGTGGGAGCTGGATCTCAGCCCGGAGCCCTGGCCACCGGGAAGTGCAGGCTTTGAAGGCAGCAACCTTCGCTCTCTGGCTTGAGGCCGATGCTCTCCACGAACACCCCACCCAGGGGGGTTTGGTGACAGAACCCAGGGGACACTCACCCAGAGCTGGGAACCTGGTACGGGAGGCTCTGGGAGACACCCTCCTCTCTGGCCAGGTCGGGGCATCTTACAATAGGTCTGTCTCTAAAAGGGAATGCAGGGGCCGGGGTACAGCTCAGCAGCATGGGCACCTGCCTGGCAAGCACAAGGTCTTGAATTTGATTCCCAGTACCAAAAAATAAAATGAAATAAATTAAAAATCTTAAAAATAACTTATAAAAGTGAATGGAGAAAAAGCTCCAGGAGAAACAGATGGACAAAACAAACACACACTGACCCTTTTTACAAAATGCTCTTCACAGTAAGTAACCTGAGTATCTGTCAGTAAGAGGTTGGTTTAGCAGGGCACATCTAAACCATGCGACAGTAAAAATAATGGAGAACTGTATTTATCCACAGGGAAACATGTCTATGATGGGTTGATTTTAAGTGTATTAAAAGCTGTGCATATAATACACACACATGTAACATATACACACGAGGACACGAATCTAGAAGATACACACCAAATGTAAAACCCATTTATCTGTGTGGTGGGTTAATGAGTGATTTTTATTTCTCACACATTCTCTTCTGGTAACCCCTAAAGCACCTTTAATGATGAGCACACACTGTATGTCACAAGAAACTATGGAGTACTTTCTCCCTGAAAGATGATCAAACACCCAGTAACAAAGTGGTAAACGTGTGTTCCTAACTGTCCCAGGGTAGTCTCGGATGGCCAGAGCTCTGATCAGTTTACCAGAATCCGCAAGAATCCGAGAGGACACCCCCTTTACACAGCAACAGCGTGCGCCACGGCGAGCGTGCGGGTACCTCCCCGGGGAATTCCGCACCACTACGACTTTCTGCCTCTATCCATCACACGCTACAAGGCCCATCAACATTCCTGTGACACTGATGGCTGTTTCCTGCCTGTCATTACACCTGACCATGCCGGACGTGATTAGGGACGTGATTAGCGAGGCGGGAGCGGGCCTGCAGCCGTCTGGGGGCCTGATGATGGGTTCATTAACCCTCACTCCCAGGTCTCAGACTTTCAGGCTTTCCATTTGCCTGCTACTTAAAACCATGTGGAGCGTCTGCAAGGTGATAAGGGCTTGGCCCTCAGGGCAGATGTCTGGTGCAGAAGGCAAATCCCTCACGCAGGCTGCCCTGAGGCGGCTGGGGACACCGAGGTGGGAACAGGCCTGAACTCCCCTCCCTCACTGATGCCCATGGTGGGTGGCTGTGACCTCAGGGAAAATTGTGACAGAGGTGCAGCACCCGGCCAAGGGCAGGGGCACTGCACCCACAGCCTGCATCCTGGCCTCAGAACCGGAGGGCTGCTGTCTAGGCCTGGGCATGCTGCCTGGACAGTCTACCCAGCACTTTCAGTTTCCAAGCGACCTCTCTGAGCAAAAAGGCTTCTGGGAAGTGGTGGCTATGGCGGCTTTGCCCAGCCCTGCCCGCTCTCCCTGTACCCTCCTCCTGCCCAGTCTGGGCAGCTCACTCTGTGAGCTCCCAGCAGCGATGTTTCCTAGGCTGCAGCTGATGACGTGTGCGACTGCGTGGAAATGTCACCAGGAGCCTCTGACAAGCTGGTCATTTGCCAGGGTAATACCGAGCTTGTAACGCAGAACATAAATCTCACAAGTTACCATACAAACAGTTCTTCCCATGACCCTTCCCTTCAATGGAAGGGAAGATACACAGGCTGTGTCTCACTGGGGCCTCTATCTCCACATTGCTGCAGATTTTAGCTGTCTACTGACTGGAAAGTTACAGTGACCCCAGGTGCCAAACTGGCTTTTCAAGCTGATGAATTTCTTCTCAAGTCTCAGTGCTTGGTGATCGCAATCTAAATTGCAGTTCCTGGACCCAGAAGATGTGTCCATTTGCTTTAAAACCCTATGTGGCTCGCCAACACACGAACCCTCCATCTGACTTCACCAAGGGCTCTTCTGCCTGCTTTGCAGCATGCCTAACTGCAGTTCGGCTTTAAAGACAGAAAAGAATTCACTAGCTGAGGCTCTGCACACTTCAGGAGAGGGAAGTAGATGGCTGTCTCACTAAATGTATACACTACACATTAAGCCATACTTTCTTAGAGCAGAACAGGCAGTGGTTTCATTAGACAAGAAAAGACGTGTTCTTTTTTCACCGTTTACCTAGAAGGCATTTACCCCTGGATCTTCATTTCCGGGGGCTTCTGGTGGATGCTTCAGCATGGCCGCTGCAGGCTGTGTAACCCATCCCCTGCCCATCTGGTGGCTAACAGCCCCCATGCGGTGACTCAATTCTTTGCAAGTTTCCTCCCCATGCACTTCCCGTGCTGTGGAGAGTGACCGAGGCCCGCTAGCCTGTGACCTCGCAGACTGACTCTGAAGCGGCCCTGCTTACAGCCGCCCTTTGTTAGGTCAGCAAACTCCAGTCCTCAGTACTTGTGCGTCAAGCTCCAGGGGTGAAGAAAACCCCTCCACACGTCTGCCAGGAAGGGCTGTCTGTCACCTAAGGAGCTCTGGCCACGCTGAGACGCAGATGGCGGAGGCGGAGGTGCCGTGCAGGTCACTTAGGGCAGCTCCTTGCTGCCATCTTCGGGCCATCTCACACAAACCAAGCAGGGAACGCTAAGTCGGCAGAAGAGGTGACATGGTGAGGAATAAAGAGGCTGGGTGCAGCGTCCCAGGGGGTAGACATCGGCTTTAGGAGGAGGACCTGAAGGAATGGGTGCCTCCCCATGTGTTCTAATCCCGAGGGCCCCTTATCATATTAAAGGTCACCAGTTTCCCTGGTCTGTCACTTTCTCCACTTGTATGCAAAGCCGCCTTTGCCTCCTCCTCCTGTCTGACCTCTGGCTTCCTCAGTGGGGCCAATGACAATCCTTGGCTGTAGCACAGTCTTCCAGGGCCCTCCGTCTCTAGGACTTTTACTAATAAGCACAGAGCGCAGCCATGCTGTGGGAGCCATCTGCGGTCAGTGCGCAGATTTTCCATCTGGACTTCACGCTCCGCAGGCTGAAAGAGTTCCTGGTCCATCCAACTCTGGGTACGCCACTGGTCAGTCAGGACCCGGGCAGTTGGCTTTTCCTCTGGGATTCAGGGTGGTCACCTCAGGTCATTCATGGAAACTACGTTCCTGGTTGGTTTTGGGAGAACCAGTGCTCAGGAATAAGCAACGTTCATCCAGGTGCAGCAGCTGCTATGTGCCTGCCCAAGACGCCTGCTGCCTGGGCACAGCACTCACTGCCCTGAAAAGCTGAGCGTGACCGGCGCTTCTACCCTCTCATGGCCTCTGGGCCTAGGGCAAACAGCCCATTGTGCCAAGACACGGTGTGTTTAATTAGAAAGCTGAAAGACATGAATAAAACAGCAGGGATGACTCTCACTGTCTGCATCAGGCTCACAGGCTCAGAATGCCCCCCTTCCCAAAACAGCTGTGCAAGAAGGTTCAGTTCTTCCCCCTTTTTGAAAGAACTGGTCCACATTTACCAACCCGCTTACAAGGCAGAGAGCTAAACACAAAGCTGGTCCCTGAGGCTGGTCCTCCTGGAGTGTCGTCCCCAGTTCCCAACTCGTGGCACTTGGAACTAAGCTTGAGTTGCCTCCCCGTCTAGAGACTCGCTCAGTTCTGGATGTTCCTGTGCATTCTAGGACCTACAGCCCATGCCTGGCCATGGGGCAGGGCTGCCGTGCTGCTGTTGGGATGGTCACACTTGTCACTGCTCACACTTGGGCTGAGCTTTGATGATGCGCTTCCTGGTGCTTTCTGTGCCTGTTCGATGCCAAGTGCTGCAGGTGCTGGCCAAGTCTCCAGGCAACGCCAAAGGCTGTGCTTTTTATCTGCTCACCTCTGCAGGGGAAACTGAGGCAGTGACCTTGGATAGGTGCTTCCCTGGGGGCACACATGGTGCTCTGGAGTTCTCTTTCCTTTTGAAGGGGGAAGAGGTGCTAACACAGGGCTATGCTGTCAGTAGGAACAGAATGAACCTTAAATGCTCAATCTCAAACATCTGATGACAACCTCTTCCAGAGGGGTGAAGTCCCCCATGGGTTCTGGTCCAGCCGAGAGTGGACAGTGGGAGGTCTGCGGCCCACGCTCAGCTGCGGCACGGGGTGCGTCCGCACAGCCTCGGCTTGGCTTCCAGCTCTGGCTCACGCGCACTAGGCAGTCTCCAGTGAGCCCTATTTACCTGCTTGGGACTCCAGCTCCGGGAGGGGGCCAAGCGGTTTCCATGGGTGCCCCACCTCAGGCTCACAGGGGGCTGATCTTGCTCTACACCGCTGGAACTGTGTCACAGTAGTATTCCAAGGGCCGTTATCATCACACTGTGCTATCTCACACCCTCACAGCATTTACCACTATCCAAAAATGAGGTCATTTGTCCTTCTTACCTGACAGATGTGCCAATTCTACAAGAACAAGGGCTTGTCTGTCTCATGCCCTGCTGTTTCCCCAGCACTTAGAATCATGAATACCTCCAGTAACCGGAGCCTGCCCTCTGAGAAAGGGTTCTGAGAAAGGGTTCTGGGCACTTGAAACCTGGTGGTGATCTCATCCAACCTCAGGGTGCACCCCGCCTGCCCCAACTCCAACATTTCCCACTAGGGAGACGGAGGGCTTGGGAAAGGTTTTCTGATGGGCACAGGCAGAAGGGAGAAGGGCAGACAGCTAGTTTATGTGTGCTGTTGGTCACTGAGGTAGGTGAGAAAGCGCTCAGATACAAAGACCAAAAATTATCAGGCCACCTAAAAGCTGAAGTTTCCTTTCTGTGAAGGAAAGTGTGGCTCGTCTGGACCTCCTGCAGGGTTTGCGCTGTCCAGCATCTGGTTAGCTGCAGCCTACTGACACGGGCGAGCCCAAGCTGGCCGTGTGAGCGCACAGCATCCAGCCCCATCCAGGTGCATGCCTTGTGCACGCGTCTGTAATGGTCAGAGGCTCGGGAACTTCAGGCAGTGCTTGGGCTGAGCTCTGATGATGCGCTTCCTGGTCGGCGATGAGATGAAGGAAACAAGGGCAGTGATTTGCCATAAAGCTGACTTTATTCGACTCAAAGGTCAGCTCCTCACCTTCACTTTACAACTGTTCATATCTTTAAGAACGGACTGTGCCATGAAACCTAAAGCTGGGGACCACTTACTGTCACCCAAAGCTTTCAGAGATCACTAGCAGCCTAATATCAGTGTGGCTTTTTTAAAGGAATCTCTTGATGGTTACAAGGCCCACTGCCATAGGCGGGGCAACAGAGCCTCCTTTTCAGTGTGGGCCCCAGGCTGAGAGCAGCGGCAGGCCTCTCCCAAGGGCCCACTGTGTTCTCGGCCCCCGGCTTCCAATCAGTGCAGACAGAGACTGAGCCACTGAGGTGCGGAGGAAACAATCCATCATCAAGTTCTCAGGAGGCACACACACAAGTGTGCCAGCCAGGGAAGGCGATGGGGCACACCCTCAAGGGTGGCAACCAGCTCTCTCATTCACCCACCAGTTGCCAGCACCAGGCTGGGCGAATCCTCAAAGGGCATGGTCTGGCTCTCAATTATCACAGCGTTCCTGGGTACTAACCACACCGGTCACTGCAGGGAGGTGGCGGGTCTGGACAAGAGGAGCTCCTTGTGGCCAGGCAACCATGATCGAGTGTTCGGAAGGAAGACACTATGAGCCATGTGATGTGAACGCACACTCTAGAAGGCAGTGGACTTTCAGGTCAGGACACTGAAGTGCACGCTGGGAGCTCTCAGGAAATGGGCATGGCAGAGCAGGAGACAGGAGGAGCTGGGTTTGCATGCAGCCGAGAAGTCACAGGTGGGGGATTCAGTCTAGCAGTGACAGAGCCAGACACAGAGGACAGGAGGCCCAGTGGCCACAGCTCCTCAGGCTCAACCACAGTCACCCTCCAGTGGCAGTTCCTGGTGCCACGCGCTGCGCTCAGTGATGTTCGAAGGGCAGAGAGCCATTCCTGTCTCGCACAGCAGCAAGCACGTTGAGGGAGGGTCAGACAGCTCCTCCAGCACTGCAGCTGGCTGGTGGCAGAGCAGGGCTGTCCCAGGGTACTCCGGCTGCAGAGCTTGGCGTCTCACTGCACCACATGGGGGCCCCGTGTGGGAAGGGGGCGCCCAGCCTTTGCTCCCAAACGAGCCCACCCCATAGAGGCAGAACACCGCTCACCCCGCATCCATTCCTTCCGGTCCTCTCTGCCAGTCCTTTCAGCACACTTGAGTTGCAAGCATCTCCAGTCCAGGTTTTTCGGTGGCAGGGTACTCGGCGCTAATGCAGTCCCAGTGCTTAGTTTTGAGGGCACTGCTCGTGAGAAAACACCTCAGAGGAAGAGAAACTGCTTCTTGCCTGAAGCTGTGGGTGAGCAGGCGCTACGGCAGGTTGGGAAGCCAGGTCTGCAGAAGGGCTCCCTGCTTCCTCCCAACACTGCGTGGGCGTGCGGATGAAAGTGCGCCAGCTCTGCTTCGTGGTGCTACCAGCGAGTACCCTAAGACACTTGGGCTTTAGAAGGTGTTTACATTTTACAGACAGCTCCTTTTTTAAAGGTGGCCTTTAAAATGTAATTTGAATTTCTAAAAGTTTGCTTTCTTACTTGGTCACCTCCCTTGACAATTTACGGTCTTCGTGGTACAGTTTAATGTGACAGCCCCAGCTTGAAGATCCTGAAATTTTAAAGGTTTCCTGGCCTGCTGGAGGAGGGGGCTGGGATTTATTTCTTCATGGAGGAGAGCAGGACAAACACAGATGCCAACGTAGTCAGAGTCTTTATTTATTTATTGGTACTGGGAATCAAACTCAGGACCTCGTGCCTGTGGCAGGCACTGTGCCACAGAGCTACATCCCCAGCCCTCTTTACCTAGTTAGATCAACAGCAAGTGTTGGGACTTGTGGAATGGGTGGCCAAACAGTGGGGAGTGGCGAGGGGGAGGGAGGCAGGACTCCCGTGTGTGTAGCTCCGCTCGGGGCTGGTGTGCTGGCCGGCGCCTGTGTCTCACTGCCTGCTTGGAACACATCTGTGGAAGCTGTTATCACTGGGTTCAGACAATCTATTCAGCCTTTGCCCTGTGGCTGGTGCAAGATAGTTGTTTGTCTTAATCCAAAGTCTGGATGGGATTAGCATGTGGGTTTCTGACTGGAGACGGGAAGCTGTCAGAGTTAAGGAAGAGTGGGGAGAACCCCATCCTCCTGATGAGCCCCACTTAGACTTTCATCTAGCTACTGCCTGCAGCTGTGCTCCCACTGGAGTTGACTGTGCCCTTCCTGGGGACATGCAGCAACTGCAGGAGTCCCACTGGCTTGGCACAGCCAGAGGGGGCATTAGTGGCCTCAATGGGCTGAGGCCAGGGATGTGGCTGGACAGCCTCCAAGGTGAGGCGCAGGCCCAGCCTGGCAGAAGACGCCCACCTCAAGCTGCGCTTGGCCTCTTCCTCCTTTGGCCTCTGCTCCCCGGAGATGCTTGGAGCTTGATGGAGGGACAAGGCCTGGAAAGCATGGTTTCCTTCCTACTCCAGAGCTAGTGACTGGGACACAGGCTGCTAGGCCAGGTCTCCCCTGCACGCTGAAGCCCCGGCAAAGCAGATGCGTGTGGGCAGCAGTCCTGGGCACTGACGCTGCAGCAGGGAAGGAAGACTTAACCTCCAAATCACCTGTAGACAGAAACACTCGCTTTCTATTGATAGGTCTGTTCTCCCGTGTCAGCATTAACATGACCTGAGGTGTGCAGGCGTGTGTGCAGAATTCAGAACCCCAGACAGGGACCCTGGCCCTATGGCCATAAGGATGGGAGTTTGCTGAAGACTCGAGTGGACCTGCTGTGCTCCCTCCCCCGGAGCACTGTGCTCTGGACAGGCACCTGGTCACCAGGAAGCAGGTGTGAAGGCTGACTTTTCTCAAACTCAAGGGGCTTTCAATTTCCACCACTGTCACTGGTTACCTAAGCTTTACAAGGATTGAAAAGGGTTTCCTGAAGGTATGCCAAGACTTCTGTATTTTACATGTAGTAGCAAAGCTTTTTAGGCTGGGAGAAATCAAAGTACAGGCCCCATGATTTCCAGGAAACTTTACATAAAGTCCCAATTTAAACTTTGTTAACTGGCACAAATATAATGGAGCAGCTAAATTAGTGATAAGCGAGTAAGTCCTAAAATCATTTCCTATCTATAGAAGCTCTTCCCAAGTAAAAACAACTGCTCAGGTCATAAAATCTGGCTCACAAATAACGTTTAAAGACATAGGTACAAGCTGAAAAGCAACTGAAAAAAAGAAACAACCTTGTGTTCCAAGAACAGGGTACTCCAATGTGACATGGAAGAATGCCATGTACTCGGCAGGCAAACCCTCTCAGATGCTGTGTGAATTCGGGGTTCCTTCTGAGGGGACAACAGTCTCACAGTCCATCTCTCCATAAAGAAAGTGGGTTTCCTTAGGCATCCTGGAGCCTGGCACTGTGGAGGGCAGCGAGAACCCACCCTGGACGGAAGGACTGGAAGTGCCACCCCGGCCCCTGAGGGAGGAGAGGCCGGACCACTGGGTGCTGATGCCCAGGAAAAGCCAACTCTGCTCACAAAGGCAAAGTGAGCGGCGACTTCCCAAGCTCCTGTTCTTGCCTTACCAACCAGGTAGATGACCACCTGTGCTATCATCGCAGCGCACATAAATCCCAGCAGGAAAACACAGCTGGAGCAACAGGTGCTGCAGGCAACTCGGCATCTGGCTGGGACGCCAGAGCGCCAGAGCATATCCCCGTACGAGCTGTGCATTGCCTCCCTCGTTAGCTAAGTTTTCAGGTGCTAGACCCCCCGCCAACGCTTAACCTCAACAAGTGTGTTAGTACCAAAGGGAAACGTTATGTTTTCTGAGCTTCCTAATCCCTCATAAACTACCAGAATACTGTAGTACTTAGTGAGTAATACATATTTATATAAAAGCTTATAAACAAAATTAAAATGCAACAGAAAGCCCAATATCTGCCAGTTCCCATGGGCACGTGTTAGGCCCTTCTGAGCACTTGCTTTTAAGCCCAGATTAAGATGGTAAAGGCAATCAAAGTATTTATGAACACCTGACATTTGATACTATTTAAAAACTACAGATTTAAATGTCTATATAACACACTGCAATCGAAAGAGGTCATGGGGTGACAATGTGTGTGGATGTATGCATGCATCCGGAAAAGGAAATGAATAAAGAACTGAGAAAACACCAGTAGCTCCCAGAGAAGGAAGCTGGTCTCTGGCTGTCGTTCCCAACACAAAGATCTGCTTCTCCCCCTCGGGGTTCCTGGGACCCTTCTGACCAGGGACACTGTGCGGTCAGTGGTGGCTTCTTGCTCTTGGGAGGACCCGCAGTCTGCTTTTGGGCGGCTGTGGAGATCTACTTCCTCTGTTGACCCCACTCAAAGCTCTCTGTGGCCAGGACGTCCTTCTTGGGCCAGCCGGCTTCTCACAGTGGCTTTGTTCCATATGGTCCTTGTCCCACATCAGGCCCCACGTGGTAACGGCCTCTGAAAACTGTTGGAGTCTGCAGCCAGGGCATCCCTCGCGATAGCCCCTTTGTAGCACCAAAGGACGTAACTTTGCATCTTGCTGGGTCCCATGGCACAGCAAACGAGATGGGATGTCAGGGACAGTCAGACAGGTGGTGTGCCCTGAGCTTTCCAGGGTGGCGCAATAGCATGGTGCGACTCAGCCTGCCTGCCTGGCTCACACTGTGGGAAGAAACCATTAACACAGAGAGCAGCTTATCTACACAGTAAATATATGTGGATGAGTTTTACAAGGAAGAAAAGTGGTGTTCATGTGAACAGGAGTAATTTTACGTGCAAATACTGGGCATGACTGCCAAGACGACTTCTAAAATCTCTTTTGCTGGATTCAGCGTATGAAGTTGTGAATTAAGCAGTGAAGCCTCCACCTTCATTGATGCCTCCTGTCTCACCCGGATCTGTGAGGTGGGGAGAAATAACCTGGCCAGGATCCTGCACAAACACAAGTGGCTGCACAAATTCAAGTGCCCGCAGTGGGTACTTGGGAGTGTTCCAACAAACCAGGGCCTGCGGCTTTCACCCTTAACTGTCACTCCTGAGCCGAGTAGGATGTGAGACTTCTGGTTACTCCTGCAATGGTCCCACATGGATACAGAAGACAGACCTGGGCCTCAGCCCAGCATAGCATGGACAGGGGGCCCACGTGTCCCATCACCAGGTGCAGAGCCTGCCACAGCCTTCCTACAAGGAACTCACAGTTCCTTCCATGGAGACGCCTGCCCCAGCGGCCACCTAACTTCTGCAGGAGCTCAGTTTTTCTCTAAGGCACAGGGCTGGCTTCCCACTGATGTTGTGATGCCACCTGACACTGCACAGGCAGGTCTTGGTGGCACCTGAGGCCACTTGGAAAGGCACTCTGGTCTGACCACAGCCTGCAGAAGGGCAAAACTCAATGTGACGTTCTAGATAGAGTCAGTGGGCATCCAGATGCTGAGAGTCCCATTCTGCAACTATGGGGGAGACCACAGAGTGCCTCCGGACAGCTCCTGACTGGCCCCATGGAGGCCTAGCTCCTGGCCTTACTGTTCCAGCTTACTGCCTCTCCTGGAAACACTCAATCCACAGGGCATGGCCTGGGTCCTCCACACACTGGGGCTGACACCACAGCCACAGCAGACTAAAAGCTGTCACCCTGTGCAGAGGCGAGGGAGGTTATGTGTCCTATGTCGCCCCTGCAAAGGGTTCCTCTCCCTCCTGAGAGCGACAGGGCAAGCTGGTGTGCAGACCTCTAATGGCTGGAAGCTGCTGCTCTCTTCGCTGGACTCTATGGCCTGGTCACAAGGACTTGAGAAAACAGAAAGGTAACTTGTGATCTGAGACCTACTCTTCTCGGAGACAGGAGACACCTAGTAACCGCTGCTATGTTCTCATCTTTGGGCACATAAAACTAAAGCATTTTGGTTCTCATGGCGCAAGACTTTAAGTATCTGTAAAAAGTGGATCTGCCTTCACATGCATGAGCCACGGAGGGGTGACACTGGTGCCTTGCATGCATGATGGCTGGAGAGACACAGCCTCAAAGCCTCCTTCAACATTCAGGACATGGCATGTCACTGTTTTTGAGAAACCAGGCTAGGAGATGCTGGGAAACTGGAGTCCCAGGACACTCTGCATGACACAGACAACTCACTCTTGGGAAACCAGTGCTGCTGTGCACTGTCTTTGGGACAGACGGTACTGCAATAATGTGAGTATCATAATCTACAGGAAGCCGTCAAGTCTGAGCCAGTTACCTGGGAAAACAGACTTCAAAGGGGGCCTTGTACACGCGTCCACCCATGAATCACACAAGGGCAGAGGATGCACTTAGCTCAGGAAAGGATCTGAAGAGCAGAGGATAATACATCTCATGCAGATCTAAATTTAATATACCAGCCACTGCCCAAGAGACTCCCAAGTACTGTGCCTCACAGCCAGCCACTACCCCGCCCCTGGCTCTTGGAGGTGAGGTCGCTCTTTTCCTTTGGTGCTGACCAAGGGCATTTTGCTGCTCAGTACTGAGGACTCAGCCAGAACAAGGGCTTTCAGCATACAGGAGAAAGTGCAGCCCCTCCTCCCCACAGCTGCAGGGGAGTGGCCTGTCTCCCTCTCTAAAGTGATTTCTGGTAAAGCTGTACAAGAGGAGTATCAGGAAAGATCACTCTCAGGTGGAGATGCCACAGAAATACACTGCCCCGGTTCTCTGGTGAACAAAGAAATCTCTGGTAACCATGTGATACCATTAGAGACTGGCTAGAAGCTTTGAAATGTAACCTTTAACCTCTCAGAAGGCTGCTCTCTGGCTGCCTTACTTGATCATTTGTTGTCTTGGTAATAATATTTAAAATAGCATCTGTGATTTTTTTTTTTTTTTCCTGAAGGAATACATACTTCCTAACATTTCTTATTTTAGTTTCTGGTAGGCCAGAACAGTTTGATTTCGTCTCTCTTCCCTTCATGCATACTTTATAAATTATATATTCTTGTGCAGACAAACTTTGGGATCATTTACTACACCTAAATTCAGTTGATGGGTGGGAGGTACAAAAGCATGGGGAAAAACATCTGTTAAAAGATAAAAGAGAGGAACTATTTTAAAAAGTGTTTGAAGCCTGGTGTGGTGGTGCATGCCTATGAACCCTGCACTTGGGAAACTGAGGCAGAAGGATTGCTGTGAATTCAAGATTAGATTGGGCTACTTGGTAAGTTCAAGGTCATTCTGAACTGCACAGCAAGACCCTGTCTCAAAACAAAAACAAATAAAAATAATTAAGTACATGTCTACAGTAACACAGATTTCCCCCCAACTTCCTCCTAAATTGGAGAGGCCAGACAGCAGTCTCTACTCCACTGGCCTTGTTACCGGCTGCTCTACTTCAGTGCTGGTGTAGGGGGACTCTGGTGCGTGGTCACATGAAGCTGCTCTGCTGAGTCCTCACCCCGCTGACCCACTTAATACGTGCACTGGGATGGATGTGTGAAGGCCTAGTCTTTGTTACTCCTGTTGTGGATGAATCCACGCTTCACAAAAGTGACCAAGCTCAAAGAGTATGCATCCTTTTCTTCTTCAAAAACAAAGCTCCTATTCACCTAATCTTTTCAGTTCACTGTGGTCCTATCTTAGCTTTGTTTTATTTCTGGCTGCTGGCATGCACTTAAAAGCCATGCAGGCATACTGAAAAGAATTCAGTGCAATTTACTGTAGGTGGAGATGACTGGACTCTTTTTGCTATGACACTTGAGTCATGTTTGAGTAATGAAATAAACAGAAACTAAACTGTAGAGCCAGCACAAGAATCATTCTTTAATCGGTATCTTTTAAAAATTGTTGTCATGTACCTACATAACTTGCTGACTCAAAAGACCAACACCATTTCATTTTTAAAAAGATCTGCTTTTTTAAAAAACAAAAAAACCTACCCCTCTACTTGCCTCCCCTGAAAAAGTGATTTTCCTGTTGATTAAATGTTTACTATAGAACAAAAAACCAAAGGAAGAAACACAAAAACACAGTTTTAAAAAGAGCCTTTAAGACGACACATTGAATGGTGGGGCACTTTATTACCCAGAAGGCCCCACACCGAGGCGAGGTAGGGTCAGAGCATCTCTGCCAGCAGGCAGATGGCCTGGTACAAACCTTCCGAGGCCTTTTCACCAAGTGTCTAGGGATGTCGCTACGCCCACAACTGCAGAACTCGGCATGAGAAATAAAGGAGTCACATAACAAGAAAGGAAATGCAGAACTCCTTGAATGGAGTTGCCGAACCTCACTGCCACTGGCACACTTAGAAGCTGCCCCGTGGTACCCCTGTGATACCTCCCAGGAGCATTCAGGCTAATCAAGGAAGCAGCCCCTGAGGACCCCTACCCTCCCAGGAAGGAACAGTCCCTTCCTTCCACTGTGGAAGTTCTAATCCTAACAACTGGATCTATATGGTTGGAAAGTCTATCTTCCTCTAAGCATTATGTTTCTACTTCTGAACTTGGGAATTGCTCTAATAAAATCGATTTGCTGCGTATCATACTTTTGAAAATTTGAAGACCATTAGGACATATTCATTTCCCTGTCCAAAGCTTTCTGCAAGATGCAACGTAAAAGCTGGGGACGGGAACAGTGGTGTCACCAAGCTGGCCCTGACCTCTTCTCCTCTGCCTGCAGCCTCAGTGGCTGAGGCATATGAATATGCCTGCCACTGCCCTCCAAGGGATGCAAATCAATAGATACAAATAATCTGTTAATAACCGTGGGCCCACTGTGCATCAGGATCTTGTTATAGCTGACCTTGTTCTAGATAGAAGGAAAAAGATCCAAGTGCTTTGCCAGAAATACAAGAAAACGCTTCATAATGATTTCTTAAAAGCATCAAGATCAACACTGTAACATCATGACTGCTGCTAATGTAGCTCAGCTAAGTACTGATGTTAAAATCAATTTTCTGACTTATGATACAGGAGTTAAGAACCCCTCTGCAAGCAAATGATCTCTGGGAGTAAAAGGATTCATTTACTTCTTAAAAAGAATCCACAATAAAACGATCTAATGCCTGAAAACCTAATGACACATGTAAATGTGTTACAGTAAAGATCCATGCACACAAATAATTATCTTGCGCTTTAAACTGCACATTCATCTAAACCACACTTACTAAGTAAGTATAATATGCTGCAGAGAAGCAATAGAATCTGTTTTAAGGTACTTCAGTAATATGTATAGGAGTACAGATGTACACAAAGAATCACGAGTCTTGAAGCCTTCTCCAAACATATTTGGAACATTCAGCCACCTGGGTGAACAGTTAGTCACAAGAAATGCACAAATATCAGAACACGTTTGGAGATGAAAGTCACTTGAAGCGTCTTTTCCTTTACAATTCAATGGTGAGAAAATGCAGGGAAACCCCTGACTGTGCAAAAAAAAAAAAAAAAGCATTTAGTAAAGTAACAATGCTCTTAGAATTTCAAACGTAACAGTTTTTGAACGGCGGCGATTCCAGCCTTAACACTCTTACAGGTTTCTGGAAATGCACAATCTAGTATTACAGCCTGGGAATTGGTATTTTGTTATAAAACTGACAACTGCCAAGGTAGATTCCAGAGCGCGGCTGTTTTCTCTTAGGTCCCCTTTACTTTTCATTAGTGGACTCGATCGCATTCCTCAGTATACCAATTTAACAAACGAGATCAGCATGAAAACGCAAGTTAGGAGAAACTAGAGTAACTCATTGGCGGGGGACAGCAACTCTGCGGCCAAGCCCGGAGCTTTGCGCATCTGTGCCTTACGTTTCATTTCAGGAATCACTAGCGAACAGTTAACGAGGGAAATAAAACTGGAGCCCACGTCCACGCTTCGGAAAGGGGCAGTAGGGAGACAGAGGACTTACGCGCAGGGCTCCCGGGTGGCAGGGCTGTGCAGCTTATCGGGGAGGTCCCTCGCCCGCAAGGTGGCAGGGTGGCGGGCGGCAGGTGGCGAGCGCCGCGCACCCGGACGCCCGGTCCTCCTCCCGCAGCGCCCCGGCCCGGCGGCCAGGCCCGGCTCCCGCACCTGCAATGCGGCTCCCCCTCCCCCGCGTCCCGCCCGCGGCCTCGCCTCCCCCAGCGCCGCGCCCCGGCCGGCGCCTCTCGAGCGGAGGCTCGTCCCCAGGGCCGTCTCGGGGAGGCACCCCTGGCGACCCTCCTCCGGCCGGGCGCGCAGGGCTCTTTCGGCAGCGGCTACGCGAGCCCCAGTCCCGCCGGGCCGCCAGGTGAGCGGGGCTGGACTTGCGCGCTCGGGCCCCGCCTCACCTGCGGCGCGGCGGCCGTCCGGTCCCTCCTCAGGCGGCTCCCGGCTCGGCGCGGTCCTCCGGGCGGGCGGGCGGCGGGGGGGGCCCGCGGCCCATGGGCGGGGGCCGAGCCAGGTCAGTGGGCGCCGCCCGCCCGGCGCATCTCGCCGGCTCCCTGCGAGCGCCCGCCGCGGTGCACGCTGGGAGCCGGCGGCGAGGCCTGGCGGCGCTGACCGGCCGGGCGGGAGCGGCGCCGGCGCGGCGGCGGGTCTGTGTGTGCGGGGAGGGGCTGGGGAGGCGATCGATGCTCCCTCAGCGAGGAGGGGGCGACGCCCTGTCGTCCCCAGTTGTGGTGGGGCGGGGACGACGACGCAGTACAGGGGAGGGTCTGGCGGGTAGGACGCAGGCGCACCGCTCAGGTGCGGCCGCACTGCGGTTGCCCCGGGTAACGCGGGCGGAGGGCGGGGGGCGTTGAAGGAGGGGCGCGGGAGCGCGCGCCCGGCTTTGGGGGCGGGGCTCGTGGGACGCGCATGCGTACCCTCAGTGCTCTACACCCTCCCTCTTCGCTCCCGGGGCTGGCCGGCCTCCTGCGTGCGCACGCGCGCCGTCCCCCGGAGGCGTTTGGGTGTGCGGAGCGCGCGCGCGCGCGCGGCTCGGAGACGCACCTGTGAGCTGTCCCCGAAGGAGAGGGCTAGTGGGCGCGCGGAGTCCGCGGCCTGGGGCGGGCGCACCCCGCACTTGGAGTGAGTTCTGCGGTCAAGTCGGCCTCTCGGTGTTTTCTTCCCTGGATGGAGGCGGGGAGCGGGCTGGGGGGTTGGAAGGCGGCGGAGTGGGGTAGAGAAAAGGAAAACAACCCATCACTCGGGACGGGCCTCGAGCCGCGGCGGCCCGCGGGGACGAAGGTCAGCGCGCCGGCCCGCAGCCGGCCGGCCTCGGGACGGGCCGCGGCCGGGCCCCCAGCCGGCCCCTGGGCTTGGGAGGCCGCGGGCCCGCAGCGCCGGCGCGAGGCCGCGGCGGGCAGCGTGCGGGGCGAGGCCGGGCGGAGGCCGCGGGCGCCGGGCCCCGAGCCGGCCCATTGTTGTCGGGGCGCAGCGAAGGGGGAGCGCGGAGCCGGCGGCCGCGCTTGGAGCTGTTCCAGGCGGGTCCCGGGAGGGCGGCGAGGGCTGCGCCGCGGGCCGGGCGCCGGGGTGCTGCGGGCCGCCGCTGCAGCGGGCGCTGCTGTGTTTTCCAGCGCCTTCGTCGGGGCGGAAGCCGCCAGCATCCCGCCCAGGTGATGAGGGACGAGCCGCGCGCCCCGCGCACCGGGCTGCAGCCGCTGGACGCCTCCATTGTTTGACCACAAGGGCCGGGTGCTCGCAGGTAAACTGGCCGGCGGGCGAGCTCCCTGCACTCCCGGCCGGAGCTTTCTCTCCTCGCTGGGACTTGGCCGCAGTTTCCTTGCCGTCCCCTGCTCCGGTGCACTCGCTGTGTATCCCCTGACGTCTTTCCTTCCAGATTAGCCGCCCGTGTCTCCGCCAGGTCGCCTCTCCTTCCCCTCAGAACTCAGCTCCTTTGTGAGACCTTTCTTGTCCAACTCCAACAACTCAGATCTCTCGAGGAGGAGCCCACTCTGCGCTGTTCGAGTTGATAGTTTTCCTTATTGGCTGTCTTGTAGCAACAAAGGGGACCGCTACTGCAAAAAAATAATAAAAATTCTTAAGCTATTGCCTTGTTTTTAAGGAACGTTTTGTGACGGGTAGACAGTTAATTGTTTTAACAAGACCGAACTCTCTTTTAGTGCATTTTGTCCTCTTTTTTTCTGGAGGGTGCTCTTCCTTTGTAGATGCATAGCTTTTTTAGAGCAGAAAAATGACCTTGTTTGATCTACCGGTAAATTTCAAATTTAAAAATTGATAATAGATTCATAGAGCTGGACATTTTCTTTGTAAACACAGATGTATCATAGAAGTGGTGAAAGTCTTTTAGCTGTCAACCCTTCTCCAAAGACTTTACTGTGTGCGTGCTGTGTGTCCTAAGAGATGTTTTAAAGTACTTTTATATGGTGCTTTACCATCTTGGACTGTTTTAACAAGTACCGGCCAGTTAACCAGTATTCTTTCAGTTTTAGCATATAGTGCTTTAATGCATTTTCAAGAGCTGCTGCATCACTTTGTATAGTTTGTGTAGGCTGTAGTTTAGCCATTTCCCAGGTTGATGACAATTTCAGTTTTCACATTAAGACAGGTTTGTTGGGTGGTGTTTCTCTGATGAGATGAAATTTTAGTGAAGGCAGCACAGGTTTGGGCTAATTACAGAGACCAGGTGTTTGTGATGGAAGTCCTCTTTGGTTATGTGTGGGAACTTACTCTCTTCCCCTGAGGTAGTTATGACTACTGCCGACCAGTCCTGTGACCTTGGGGAGGGCACTTAGTCACTCCCAGCCTCAGTTTCTATAAACATAGTACCTGCTCAGTCTACTCACAGTGAAAGTGCTTGGTAGGATGTGAAGTGCTTAAAAAATTTTTTTGTCTCATTATCCTTTGTAAACTAAAAGTTGTTCATTTGCTATAGAATTTGTGTTTGTTTTTTTTTATCAAGTGTTACAGAATACTAGAGATAGTTAACTGAGTGCTTTTAAATTTGTGATTTTGTTGCAGTTTTTAATCAAACACTAGCAACTTCCTAAGGAATATTTTGCAAAGTATATGGTGCTATTTTTATCATGCATTAAAAATGAACACGTAAATTAATTGATTATGAATTCACTTCTCAGCAAATTGAACACTGGGTAAAATTTAATTCTAATATATAAAGAAAGATTTTTTCCTAGTGATGTAAATTATGTATGTATTTTTCTGTGGCAGCAGCAGGTTCAGATTAGCTTTTCTGTCCCTTCAGGGAAAATGGAATCCTTTTGAATTTGTAGGAAACATGAGAAATTTTACCTGCTTATCTAGTAAATAAATGATGTGATGGGCAGCATTTTAAGGTATAGGAAATACAGTGCAGTGTTTTGTAGGGTTTTCCCCTCCCTTGAGAGCCTTTGTGGCCGAGAAAATCAGCCTGCTCCTGTTCTCTGGGGGTTTGTGTCCTCTGTAGAGGGAGGGGTGAGAAATGCCGCAGGGACTGCTGGTCTAATCCTAGGTGGTAGTGTCTCCTGGGAAAGTCGGGGAGCACATTGGAGATGGCGAAGAGGTGCTTAAAACAAGACTTTTATTTTATTTTTTATTTATTTTTTGCAAAAACAAGATTTAAGCAGAGGTTTGAAAGATGGTAGGCATGGGTGTCAAGTGAAGTAGGGGGTAATTTTCGAGGTGGATGGAACAGCACGTGGGAAGGCCCTGAAGGGAAAATCTTTGCCCATTCCAGGAATTGAAGGAGTGCAGGCAAGGTGGTGTGGGTAAGGGGGAGTGTGGCTAGGCTGGGCCCCAGATCATGTAAGGTCTTGTAAGGAGGTTAGGGATGTTGTGTTTTGTCCTGCAAGAAATGGGAAACCATTATAAAGGTTGGGATTTAAGCAGAGGAGTGACCTAATCAGATTTGCATTTTTAAACAACCACTCAAGTTGCCACATGCAGCATGGGGGGTGTAGGTGGAGAGTGAAGACAGGCCGGCTTGTGCATTAGGGCTCACGGTGAATTTATGCAGCCAACTGTAAAGTCAAACAGACGTTTGATTTGATTTGATTTATTTTTGACACAGGGTATCATTAGGTAGTTTAGGCTGGACTTGAACTCCCTCCTGTGTAGCCCAGGCTGGCCTTAAATTTGATGTGATCCTCCTGCCTCAGCATCCTGAGTGCTGGGACTACAGGCATGTGTCACTGTGCCTGACTCAGACATTCTGTTTTATTTTTTAAGATGTTTGATTTTAAAAAGTTCTCATATCTTTAAAGAGGTAGACTTGAATAAAAATAGGAAAAAATAGGACATTTTTCAATGAAGAAGTGCAAACAAATGTTCACTAAGGGCCCATGCTATACTTAACAGAGGGTGAGGTTGAAGATTGGAACGTTTGTAACATGGTTTCTTTGGTCAGTTTTGACACAGCCACAGCGGGAGTGAGGGGAGGGTCTACAGTGAGAACTACAGAGACCGTGGGCTCCAAAGAGAGTAACAAGATGGTGAAACCAGAAAGGTTGATAGAATGACAGAGGAGGTGATGCATGTTCAAAACTCATCGTTTTCTGAATAACAAATGTAACAGCAGAAAATAAAATGGAAGAAACAAGACAAGAAACTGGCTTTGACCACACTATTAAAAAACGAAACCTGTAGGTGTAGTCTTGTTGAGACAAACATGATCTACATGAAAGAGGTCATAAACTATTTCAAGTGATCTGAAAGAATACATTTAGTGTAAAGAAAAGCCCCGTTTCTGGATGTGACAGTTAAAGGTCACAGAGCTGTCTTTTCCTCAGTGACCTTGACAGTACTGATGAGTTTGTTTCTGTGGAGTGAGAGGATCAGAAATCACCACAGCCGCTGGTCTAAGCATAAGCTGTAGTAGGGCAAACAGATACACTCAGATTTTGGAGCCACGTTCACTAAAGTGATCTTCCTGGCTTCAGGGTATCTGTTGGGCAGGTCACTGGAGTCTGCTCCACACCCCAGAAGTCAGCTGTGTGATAAGGTAAGGTCGTACACGCTAACCCATGAGAATGCCTCCAACCTAAGGGACGTGGAAGGCGGGCACATAAACGTCTGGGAAGAAGAGCTCTGCATGCCTTGCACAGGCTTTGCGGCCATTTGGACCTAACTGGAATCTTGTAAAGAAAGCAACCCCTGCCTCTCAGGAGTTTGTAGAATGAGGATAAAGGCCCTGCACCTGCAGGACACTCAACTCTGTTCTTGTTGCCACTATAAGAAGACAGGGAGAAAATAATATATAGTAAAAAATCTGTACTAGAGTATATAAAAGTTTAAAAGTTAATAGGAAAAGGGAACAGAATCCTGCAGTCAGAAGCCAGAAAATACTTGTGACAAATGATAAGCAAAAGTTAATGTCCATAATATGTAAAGAGCTTATATCGCATCTGACTAATAATCAGATGATTAGTAGTTTATAAACAGAGATCTATTCTCAGTAGCAACAAACCTAGAGAACAGTGGCAAACAAAGCCTAAACGTACCAAAACTTTGTGAACAGTAAAATCTTGTACCAAAATGATTTAGGTTAGATGGGTAAGCACGTCAGGGGCTCTGCAGTGTCTTACAAGAGAACAGTTGCTATGAATGATGGGTACTTATTGCAGCCTCATTTATAATGAGGAAAAATTGAAGATAACCACAGTAGAGTTGGTGCGGTGGAATATTAGTTTTTAAGCAGACAGGCAGACATGTGTGGATTGGTGTAGCCTGGATGGATGTCTGTGATAGAATGCTGAGCCAAAAAAACAAATTTGATTCCTGCCCCCCTTTTTTGATAAGGAACAAAAGAATCATCATGTACTGTTCAATAAAAGCAAATCAAAATTTAGAAGAATCCATGGAAAGCGGTTGCCTCTAATTAGCTCCAAGGGGAGGGCATGGGAAGAAAGGTGTTTCGATTTCATAGGCTTTGCATTGTTTCAGTGCTTTGCATTGTTTCAGTGATTTTTATAATAAGCACTTTTATACCGAAGATGTTAGTTTTTCACCAGTTTAATACAGATTAAATTTAGAGTAAAGTAATTTTAGTTCTTTATGCCTTTTAAGTGTATCCTTTTAAGATAAGGTAAAAATGGCACTTTTTTGTCTTTTTGAGACAGGGTCTCACTATGCAGTTCAGGCTGGCCTTGAGCTCACTTTGTAGCCCAGGCTGGTCTCTAATTTGCCATAATCCACCTGCCTCTGCCTTCCAAGTGCTGGGATTATAGGAGTGCACCACCTCACCCGGCTAAAATGGCACTCTTACGTGTTACATTTGGTCATGTATATTAAGATCCTAAAGTATATTCCTATTTCCTGACATAGCAACCCTGTAGGAATGTTAATGAAGTATTTTTAAATATAGAAAAAAGCCTTATGAACAGATACTTTAGAATTGTTTTAAGAGTTTAATTACTGAATAGTTATGGTACATCCATTAGATAACATTGTCTCTGAAAATGTTTATGAAGAAAATACAGTAACATGCTTTTGACTGTTAAGTGGAAGAAAATCACAATTGCACATCTGATATGATTAAATACAAACCCCCAACTTTCCAGTAAAACCTATGGGTGGAAAATGTGGACAAGAAAATAGATATAAGTTCTTAAGAATTGTGGATTTCAGGTGGGATTGGAAGTTGGGTGAGTTAAATCTTCTTTTCTCTGTTCACAAAGATTATATTACTTACTGAGATGTTCAGTTTTACAAAGTGTTATATCTGGAACATGTGTTAACTGAATGACAAATAGATGTGCGCATTTTTAAAAATACAGGTAGGTAAGTTTGGGAATTGCCCTGAGAGTGAGTGGGCCCCATCGAACAATTCACAGCAGGTTAGGAACATCGTTTTTGTTTAGAAAGACTGTCGGAGACAGTAATGGTACAGGAGGGGTAGGGCTTGGGGGAGGAGGATGGTGCCCCAGTTCTAGCTGAGACAGCTGCGGAGGAGGAAGTGGTTTGAAGGGAGGTGGTGAGGGCTGTGCACAGGACTTGGAGAAGGGGTGGGATGGGTAGTACTGCACTTTCTCCTCCTGCACTGCATGTGCTCAGGCATCCCAGCCATACGGCAAGGACTGCGAAAATGCAACTAGCTTGGGCAATTGAGGAGGTAGAGGACACACTCTGCAGCCGGGGTTTACACCAGGCTTCAGAGGGGAGAGGGTTTGGACATGTTGAGTTTGAAGGGCTTAGAGGACACAGGTTTTTCTCGAAGAGGATTTGCGAAGAATGATTCTATGGTGCGCATACCCTTGGCCGCACACGCAGTCGGGTGCAGTGCTCATTGTTGAAATCATTGCTTCTAGGCGGTCAGTCTCCCCTGAGCTACCACTGAAATTAGATGGGGCACAGCTGTCCAGCTTCCTGTGCTCTGTCTTTCACGTGGAATCCTTTAAGACTGTGTGCCCCTGACTTTGGGTGCTATTTGGGTTATCTTTGGGGTCTGCTGGGCTGGACTCTGCCTGTATGAGATGCTGATTTCTTTGGGTGTTTGTGGTCTAGCTGTTTATCATCTTATGGTCAGAGTACTTCTGACTGGAGTGATGTCTTTTTTTTTTTTTTTTTTTTTTTTTTTTTTTTTTTTT
>PVLA01006599.1:26648-83128 GCA_004027455.1 Hydrochoerus hydrochaeris | reverse complement strand
ATTTTCCCCATCCTTGCTGTGTGGCTGGGATGCGTGAGTGCACGCAGCGCAGGAGATGCCGTGCAGCCCCAAGGATAAGGCAGGAGAAGGTACAGCGTCAGGAACCTGCCTGCAGAGGGAAAAGGGGCTCGCTGAAGTGGGAGGGGAGAGTTGGTTGGAATGCCCCACCCCCCACCCCTGGGGCTGAGAATTGAACCCAGGGGCTTGGATGTCCTGGACAACTGCTTGACTGCTGAACTACATCCCCTGCCCTGCCCTCCCCCCTCCCCTCTCCCTCCCTCCCTTCCCCTCTCCTTCCCTTCTCTTCCTTTCCCTTCCCTTCCCTTCCCTTTTCTTTATTTTACAGCATTGTGTTTGTTTGTTTATTCATTTTATTTCAGACAAGGTCTTTCTAAGTTTTGCAGGCTGGCTCAAACTTGGAATCCTTCTACCTCAGCTTTTTTTGTGGGTGTGTGTGGTGGTGGTGGTGGTGCTTTGAGATAGGCTCTCGTTACATAGTCCAGGCTGGCCTCAGATTTGCAATCCTTCTGTCCCAGCCAGCCCCATTTGAAATGGTGTGAATGCAAGGACTTTCAAGTAGTACGGCCTGGACTCTGAGCTTGCTTCTTGGCTGGGCCTTCAAGGGTCTGGAAGTCAGCTGGGCTCAAACTCACGGCCTTGTACTTGCCAGGCAGGCGCTGGTGCCACTGAGCTATATCCCTGGCTTGGTCTCCTATTTACTGCAGTGCTGCTCCTCTGTTCTGGGAGGTGACCCATGTGGCCTCAGAAGGCCATTCTGGATCAGTTACTTCTGCCAGTTCTCTTCCAGTCGCAGCTTGAGTTCTCAGGGCTCAGCTGAGCTCCCACCTTCCCTGCTCACAGGTTCACCATTTTGTGGTGAAGGGGTACAGGTGCCTTAGTGTGCGTGCACTGTCTGGCCGTCCAGAAGTGGGGGGGTTGCTTGGGAGGCCCACTGGGGGTAGGAGGAAGTTTCAGGGGTGGGTGGGACAATTGTTTTCATTTTTAATAGTACTTTTAAAATGGCTCAGAGATGTGATAAAGGGCTGGGAGTACAAGTAGATTTGGCAGGTGGATGTTGGTTAGCCCAGGTTTAAAGTGGTGCCACAGCAAGTCCCTGAGAGAGAGTCATGCCCCGTGACTGATGGTGTGGTAGGTAATCATTGCACAGGCAGTGGAAGAAGAGATTGTTTAAAAAATTTGGAGATGTGTCAAAAACATTCAAAGTTTAATTTTAAGAAAGTATAATTGGAACTGCTTTCTGATCCTAAGGTGCTTCTACACTTTTATCCTAACTGGAACATGCAGTGTCTCTTGTGTCACCTGATATATTAAAAGAAATTCAGTAAAGCTATTCTAGAGCTCATTTATTTTTTATGGCCCTGCAAGTTCATGAAATAATCATAGCTTATTTCCACATCTTATTTGCAGTATTCCATGGAATTGTGATAGCTCGTGAGAAAACCCTTGTAGCCAGTACAAAAATTGGTCCCAGAAATGATAAATTTCTGCTCTTAAGTTAACAATAAAACAATTAATGGAAAGAATTGGAATTGGTTTTTCTGCGGAGTGAATGCCATTGTTTCCCCTTGCATTTCAGAGTCATTTGTAGACGCATAGTTCAAACAGGCCTGGTGGCTGGGTGGGGAGGGGAGTATGTCCCAGGTTCAGAGCGCTCACATCTCCCAGCAAATGCTGACCCCGTCCAGGTACTCTCAGCCAGTGCTCGGGCTAGCACTGGGACCTTGCAGGAGGGCCAGCTGCTGGGTGAGCACCGGGAACCTCGGGAAGCTTACACCTGCCTTCGTGATGCTTGACCACTGTTAGGGCAGTGCTTTGGTGTGATGCGCCCTTCCTGTCCCCAGCCCTCAGGGTAAGTGCCTAGACAGGCTTCTGCAGGGTGGTGAGAGTGGAGCTGTCAGGTGTTCCATGCAGCCAGAGTGAGGTGAACCAGGGCCACCGTGGCTGGAACCGGTGTAGATGTGGCGAGGGTGGAAAGGGAGCTGAGATGGACCAGGGGAGGAGGCCTGGAGGCCCAGGTGCTGATCAAGTGGCCTGAGTGCGCAGGGCTGTTGGAGCAAGAACAGGCTGGGGCCAGGGAGTCACGAGCCACCACAGTGTGGCCAGCAGTGGCCGGTGGGTGAGAATGGAAAGTGCGCCCGGATTGGGCAGGAGGGTGCTGATGCTGGGAGGTACAGGAGTGGCGTGATGGGGTGTGTGGGGAGGGAAGCACCTGGCCACCAGGACAATAGGGTAGAGTGTGTTTCTCGGTCACCTTCCACACTGTGCTGTGCTGCCTGAGGAGAAAAAGCCAAGGTGCGAGTTAAGGGGGTGCGAGTTAAGGGGGTGCAGCAGATGAGACAGGAGAGCCCCAGGCGGGGTGCGGCTCCCTTCGGACTTCCCTTTGGTTGGAAAGTGACTTAGGTTCACTGTGGGACCAGGGGCAGGCCTGAGAGCAAGGTTGGCGCCTGGTGTGAGCGTGTGTCAGCGTGGTGTCTGCTGCACCAGTGTGGAGTGGGACCCTGTGGCAGGAGTAAAGGGCTAATCAGGCAAATAAAGGCGAGCGCCTGTGGACTCGGGCGCCAGAGGAGGCCGTGCGGCGCGGCCTTGAGACCCCAAGCTGAGACGTCTCCAGCCGTGTGGCAGTGGCGGGAGATGGGGGTGGGGGGTGGAGGAGGTGCGTGGGAGGGGTGCTGTGCCTGTGTGCGCGCCCGGCTGTGGTCCTCGGGACTACAGGGATGCTGTGGGCTCCAGCTGTCGGGTTTAAGTTGCTGGCTGCTCTGCGCAGACGTGGAGGTCTGTCTGAAGCCAGAGGAGCTGCTGCTGGAGGAGAAGAGCAGATGTGGCCAGTGTTTGGTTTGGATCGGGGACTATGTGGGAAGTTACATTTTTGAATGTGCAGGACCATTTACTATCAAGAATGGCACTTAATTTTTTTGATAAAACTAATTGGATGGCTAACAGAAGCTAGTTGGCTTTACTTTAAGTAACAGCTAAGAACATAGCTGACTCCTGATCGCAAGGGCGCTGGTACACCAGTGCCCCGTGTGTACGAGCGAGTGTCTCATGAGCCCACCTGCCCAGGGTACAGCGCAGTGCAGTGTGTCCACCACATGGGGACTGGGCTGAAGACCTCTGGAGGTCTGCATGCTTCCCACGCAGTCAGCGTCTGTGAGCTATGTGGTAAGCTTCATTCAACTAGTTGGAGACATTCAACATTTAGTAACTGATTTTGCACATTTCTTGTCATATTTTCCAACTGATAAATGATTTCTTAGCTCTGGCAGTGGAAGGTCCTCGAGGTCTTTGGATGCTCTGAGCCGTAGGGACTGCGCCTGGCTACCTAAGGAGGAGCCACCCCTGTCCTGTGGGGAGGCGGACAGTGGCTGTATCTGGGCATGTCTGGTGGAGGGAACCTGCCAGGGACCTGCTGTTCATGGGGCTGAAGAGCCTTCTGGGGAACCTTCACCCTGACGGGGAGAGGAAGGCTGTTTTGTTGCAGGAACAGATGGACTCAGACGGCTAAGAAAGCGGGCTGCGCTGCAGGGTGTGGTGGATTAGGGGCCTTCCGGAACCTGGCCCTGGAGACAGCTCAGTTGTCCTCAGGTACACGGGTGTGTCCCGGCATTTCTCTCACTCGCTGCCACCCAGCTGGCTTCGTCCTCTTTGTATGTCCTTTCTCTGCTTCCTCATGACTGTGGCGTGCTGTGATGTTTGCTGCCCTCTGCAGTCCCTTTCTGCATTCAGCTTTGTGTTCCCCAGGTTCATCTAGGACTGTTTAGGTTGCTGAGAGACAGGGAATCTGCTGCCCTAAGCCACATCCTGGGTCACAATTACACTCTTGGGTCAGCTGGCTAGACTTGGTCTCACATAAGTAGTCATGTGGCCAGTAGCAGCCTGGGTCCCCAGGAAGCTGAGGCGGTGCCATTGGTAGTATTTGCACCCTCTCAGGGCATGACTGTGGTGCTTAGAAAGGAAGGAGCCCTTTGGCCCTGAAGCAAGCATTTTAATTAAACTCCTGCACATGTATTCCTGCCCTTTAAAATATACACTATGAGCTGCCTGCATGGTAAGTCAGTCCTTTGTTCCTGCAGACAAACTCACATCCCTAAAAAAGTAGAAAGCATTTCTACTTTCCTCTTCCATTCATTCTGACAGTTGCAAGACTGCACGTCACAATTCGTAGGTCTCTGTTTCTTAATCAGTGATTGTGGCTGCAAAAGGCACAGTGCCTTCAGATAGTCGTGAACAGGTCAGACGATTATGACCTCACATCTTTAATATATTGCTTTGCCTGGAAGTTCTTGGGAGTTGTGCAGACATTCATTAACCCAGCGCTGTCCCCGTATTTACACTCAGGAGGACGTCAGTACCCTGCCCAAGTGTGGACCTGGCAGCAGTTCGATGTGTGAGTTCCTTGATAGATCACAAACCTTCAAAGGAAGAGTGAGTTCCCACGCTTAAAAACAGACCTCAGCAGCAGGGGCAGAAAAGGGCATGGGGGTGTGAAAATAATGAAAGTATGCTATAGGCCAGTGTGGAAATGTCACAGTGAACCCAGTATTTTGTACAATTACTGTGCACTAACAGTTATAGTTAAAAAATAGACCTTGGAGTCCACAGTGATGCCAACTGTGGAATCACAGAGTCAAGCCGAGGGAGAGGTGTAGATGGAATACAGTGATGAGAGTGGTGCCTCCCCTCCTTTCCCTCGAGCCCTCTAGACCCCTGCCCTGACGCGGTCCCTTGCCTCCCTTATGATGGACCGTGGCTTTAGTGTTCTGGCCGCCCCCCTTGTGGCCTTCGAGTGCAGAGCTGCAGTGGTAAGGCCAGCGTGTGAACCTGTACTTTGAGACGAGAGACTCGGTGAGAGCCTCTGCCGACTTCCTCCCTGGGTCTGGCCTGCCTAGGTCAGGGGCTCAGCACTCCTGGACCTCCATCTGTTTGGATTCCTGGAGGGAGGCTGTGCAGACCGCTGCCTTGTCCTTCCCACAATGTCTCAGATGTCCTCATCCCTTCTTTGGCTTTCTACCCTCTGAGTCCCGCGTCTTTATCTGAACCCTGCACACAGGGTCTGCGTGCTTTGCAAGCTGGGTAGATGAGCCGTAAGAACAGTGCTCCTGAGCTCCCCGTGACGTGAATGCCCTGCTCTCTCCACACCGTGCAGCAGGAGCCAGGCTCCTGTAGCTCTGTGGCTGCCATGCCCACCTCCACCTCTCCCAGAGTGTCTTGGGGGCTCTGACCCGTCCCTGTGGTCAGTTTTCCCGTTGAACACTGTAATGCAAAGCTGTCTCGAGTTGCTGCTGAACAGAGCCCTCTGACTCAGGAGGAAACTCAGGGTCTCATGTTCTTGAACTTGTCTTCATCTGGCCTTGAGTTGCTGGACGCTAGGCCACCTGTGCTGCAGCAGATGTGCCTGCCGGGTTTGGAGGGTCGAGCCCATGTGGGTGTGTGGTGTCTTCCCTCTCTCCCTGCCCAGTGCTAGGCTGCTCCTGGATGGAGAGGTTGGCCAGCCCCCCACCCTAGTTTCCAGGCAGCCACCCTAGTTGGAGGATGGAGCCAGGTGTGCTGTGGGGTAACTCTTCTCCGTCTCTCTTTGGCTTTGGTCTCTCCTGTGCTGACTTGGGTGCCCTTGGCCAGACAGCTCTCTTATGGGAGGTGAGACCCAAGGTTCAGCTCTGGCGCAGTACCATAGGACTGGCTCTTCGTGCCAGTGAGGACTTCGGTCTCAGGCTCAAAGCTGCTGCTAATGTAGGGGAAAGGTGTGCCCTACATAGTCTCACTTAGCTGTGGGACCCTGTGTTGGCCCAGTTGATAATGTCTGCATTTCTTAGTCCTATGCACCCCTGGAAGGCAGGGTGTTTAACTACAAACGCTGGCTGATTCCACACTGGCCACAAGTGCCCGTGGTGCATTGTTTGGCCATTCCTGGGTCCTTTCCGAGAGCGGCTGCAGCTGATTTGTATCTGTGGAAACTATGGCTCCCTGGGTGGGGGCTGCACTGCTCCCGACCTGGGCTTCCTCGGAAGCCGCCACCTCTTGGCCCTCTCCCCCGGCCTGCTCATGTCCCCTTATAGTTGTGATGTACGATGGAGGAGTTGCATCCCAGGTGTAAAGAGAGCCAGGCCTGGGCTGGTCAGGGTTGTAGAGATGGGAAGGAAGCACGAGTAATCTGTACACCGGAAGAGTTAAGATGGTAAGTTTTGTTACTTTTCTTATCACTGCTTAAAAAAATGCATGTGAAAGGGTCGTTAACTTTTGGCCTACAAACTGCTGTGCCCACTCCTGCCTCAGCGTCCCTGAGGTCAGTCCTGCCACTTGCCCGCTCCACACTCTGTACCCGGGCCCGTCTGCCCTTCCCTTCCTGTGGGTGGCTAATCAGCCCCGTGGGACCCTGAGGTGCTCATTCTGCCTCTTCGTGGCAGGGCCTGAGTTCTGCTCTTGGTTCCTTTCTAACTGGGCTTGAACCTAGGTTTTATCCCTGTGGCTCTCACTGCTAAGCGAGGGCAGAGGAGACAGTTGTCACAATCAGGATTTACTCTCCTCAAGGCTCCAGGTTTCCTTCCATGCCCCTCCCGTCCAGTGCCCAGCTGGCCCTGTGAGAAGGAAGACAGGTGCAGTGGGAAGGGCCAGGTGAAGGCAGAGGGTGCAGGGAAGGGGAGTCTCCTTCCGTCCTGTCCTGTTTGAGCACACAGCCGCAGGCTCAGTCTCTGTGTGGCATCCTGGAAAAACTCGGAATTGTCAGTGCTATCCATTCACCTGCACCCACCTCTCCTTGCTGAGGGTGCCAGATTCTACATTCCTTGGACTGGAGGGTGAGAGGGCAGCCCTTATGACCAGTGCTGGCCCTGTTCCCTCACGTGGCTGACTGTGCGGACTGACCGGAATGGATTGCCAGTGGTCACCCAGCTGGGGAGTGTCAGGGTAGGAATTTGAACTTAGGTGGCCTGTGATCCCAGTGCTCTACCCACCGAGTGGTTAGGATTCTGATAGGCACTTGCCAGGTGGGGAAGATAAGCTCAGGCCTCAGGCCACCAGAAGGGTCGTTCTGTCCCACACCCATACATCCATCCGCATTCTAGCGCATTCTAGCGCGTGGGCGGGGGCTTGGCGAGTCTGCACTGAGGGAGCCCTCTGAGGGTGGAGTTGTGAAAACACCTGTGATGGGGCCACGAGAAGAAATGGCTGGGTGGCGGTGAGGAGCTGAGGACAGACACACAGGCATAGGTGCAGCTCATTGTGAGATTAGATCACCAGGTCTCCAGAAGCTTCTGCCTGGGGAATGACACTCCTGGCAAACTCAAGAATGTGTCATGCACTAATTGAAATACAGGAAATAAACAAATATTTACTGAGCCTCAGCTAGGCTCTGGGCACTCTGACAGGTACTTTCACACTTACTACCTTCAGTAATTATCCTGGCAAGGCTCCCTGCTGCTCTCCCTGCGAGGGCAGGTCCGTCTGAGATCAGCCATGACCGTGGAGCCTTCGGCTGGCGGTGTCCTCCATGCCGTTTCTGAGGAGGACGTAGCTAAAGGAAGGTGATGGGGTGCGTGCCCACGTCCTCCTCTGTCAGAGGTCTAGTGCGTGCCCACGTCCTCCTCTGTCAGAGGTCTAGTGCGTGCCCACGTCCTCCTCTGTCAGAGGTCTAGTGCGTGCGGAGAAAAACTGGGCATGGTCCTTTCCATAGCTTTGCTGCTCTCCACACCTAATTTCATAATGAGGCTTCGGTCATTTCTAGCTGAAGAAAAAGCAGACACGGCTTCTTTTGTCTCATCTCCATTAGTATCTGGGGCTGAGTCTTATGAAGCGCAATTCCTCCCAGGATCAAGTGAAACCAGTGCTCTTCCCAGAGCTATTTACAGGCTGGGGCCCAGGTGACCTCGCCTGCTGTGAGAGGAGCCAGGGACTCAGGAGTGTGGGCAGCTGTCAGGGAGCGATCAGGCCATGTGCGGGCTGCAGGCTCCTCAGCAGAATTCTTCCAGTGCTCGAGAGTCACAGTGGTCACTGAAGCCTTCTAGTCCCCTGGTGACAGAGATGCAGGTGTGAAGGCATCAGAGTGACATAAAACTCTTCCTGCTGGTAAAGGAGCAGATTTTCAGTTAAAAACTTGACCTCATTACGGAAAGGAGCACCCTAGCTGACTCAGAAGTTCAGCTGAAGAATGTGGTTCGGTCAGACCCACCTTTCACCACTCAAACTGACTTCCAAACCCTTTGGGGAGCTTGCCCACTAACGAAATGGAGGCAAATGGTCGTTAACAGTGCGTCTGGGAGCTGCTGGCTCTGCATGCAGGGGCATCTGAGCAGGCCTGTCACCACCGTGTAGCCCAAGTGACAGCCAGAGGCAAGGTGCCATGCTCTGTGAGGGGACCTCCGTGAGCCAGTGTCTTCACCCACTCCAGGCGCTCTTGGAGGGGTTCTTAGGGTACACTCCTCCTAGCTGTCATGGGCACTAAACTTCTGAACTATCTTGGGGACATTGTCTGATACTCAGAACTACAGCATGTCACAGTAGAGGCTTCAGGCAAGTGCTCGTCTTGCCACTACATGCGTATTCTTCACCCTCGCTGAAAGTGGGCTTGGGACAGGTTCTTACGTGGCTTGGTATTTTCTGTAAAGTTTTGCAGAGGTGCTAACTCATTTATTTAGAAATGATAAGCCCATTTCATGTGAACATACATGGCATCTTTATGAGAAACAGTTATTTTCTGAGTCAAAACTGGTTGGTAGAGTGGCACTGTTTGTTTTAGAACGTCCCTAAATGTGCGATGTGAGCTAGAGTGCAGCTCGGTGGCAGGGCGCCTCCTTGCACACCCAGGGAGGGGTTCATTGCCAGTGCCACTAACAGAACAAAACCTGGCAGTCAGCAGCAGAGGCAGCTTCCAGATGTCAGGTACCAAGTACCAGGGCGCTGGGGAGCAGCCCGTTAGCAACTGGCTGAGTGTCTGCTAGCGTAGTCCCGGAGCGCGTGGTGAGCTCTAGTTGCCTGTCACTTGTGAATCTCTCTCCCAGTACGGTGCGTGGTCTCTGGGAGGACTGACCACACTGCAGTCACTCACTTTGACTATACAAGGGAGTGGGAGGGGTCTCAGCGTGCACGCCGGAAGGGGAGCTCCTGACTTACTGGTCCTGTCGCCTTTAGAGAGGGAAAGGCAGTCCCCAAACAGGGATCAGAGCGAGGTTAGGGACAGGAGTGGAGGCTGGGGCTGAGCAGTCTGCTGTGGGCCCCTGAAGCTGTCCTCCAGAACACACCTGCCTGTGGGCAGGCAGCCAGGTTAGAGGCAGAAAGGCAGCAGGCATGTGTCATCAGTGCTCGTGCATTCTTTCTTTTCTTCCCAAACCCTAGGAGACAAAGGTGTGGGCATCACTTCTCCACGTTAGGGGAACTGAGTCTGGGGGGTGAGTAACTTGCACTGTGTAAGCAGGAGCCAAGCCTCTGCCTGAGGAGGCGGGTGTGCAGTGTACGGAGGGTGGGGAACTGCAGGTGCATGGAGATCCTGTGCTGGCCAGGGCAGGGTGAGATTTAGCCTGGCTGTGCAAGACCCGGTGGTGACCTAGAAAAGGGCAGGCTCACGGCCTGGAGACCAAGTGCAGCTCAGAGGGCGGGGCTGGAGCCGGTGAGTGTTTTGAGGAGGATGAGAGCACAGATGTCATGGATGGGGCCAAGCTCTAGGCCCGTGGGGGTGGCGGTGCCTAGGCAGGAACGACCCATGTGACCATGGTGTGGCCTGCTGCTGTGCCCTGGGTGAAGATTGGGCCCTGCCCTGCCTGACACCTGGTGTGGACTGTCTGCCAGGAAGGTGCATGGCAGTGGGAGACCACCCCGTCAGTCAGAGGATTCTTGGTTCCTTTGCAGCTGGAAGCAAACAGTGGCACAGTTGGGAAGGAGAGGGGACACCAAGGCTTCTCTGTGAAATGTGATCCCTTGAGAAGGGGTCTGAGTTAGATACACACTTAGATTCCTTCTGCAGGACAAAGTGCGAAGTGAGCCAAGGTCGTGGAAAGGGCTGGAGGGTGTGGCATGTGCATTGTGTGCACAGCGCCCGCGGAGGGGAGTCCAGAGCTCGCAGTGCCTTCCTTGTGGGAGCAGCAGAGTGCCTGGCGCAGGCTTCCACAGGCCAGACGTCGGGTGGCCGTCTCAGCAGAGTGTGCCCCACCCTGGCGCTGGGAAGCCCTCTTCTTTGCCCCTTCCAGCTTCTGATGGCTGCCAGCAGTGCTTGGTGCTCATTGGCTGGGGGCAGATCGCCCGCCTCTGCTCTGCTCCCCGAGGCTGCGTTGTGTGCACCCATGCACACGCCCTTTTTAAGGGTACCAGGCTTTGGACTTGGGCCCACCCTATCTAGGATGACCTCACAAATGGATTCTCTCTGCAGAGACCCTGTTTCATGACCAGCTGCATCCTGAGATGCTCTTTGACCTGTGCTCTTCTCTGCTTTCTTCGAAGAGCTCAGCAGATGCAGACCCAGTGCTGGCACACGGGCGCCCAACTAGCGTAGGTGCTTGGGGCTGCGGGTGGCCACTCTGAGGGGCGTAAGGATAGCAGGGGTGAACCCGACACGGTCTCGGGAAGGGGCCCAGTGAGGGAGCAGCATTTGCGGGGGGTCGGGGGTGGGGTGAGGACGGGTCAGAGTCACCTAGAGGCCCAACTGTGCTTCCTGAGTTTAGGTGAGGCCAGGGCTTCTCGTCCCAAGAGCCAGCTGGTACCATAATTCCCCACTCCGTGCGTTAGGGGCCAGCCTTTTTTATCTTCTTTTCTTAAAATAGTGTCCTGGCTCTGGGTCTTGATAAGAAGGCCTGTAATCCTGGTTAGTCTTCCAGGAGACCACTAGCGCCTTGGTGTCTCACAGCTGCAGTGGTTGTTCTCTCAAAATCCAGCCCCACAGCAAAGTGCAGCCTTCAGCAGAGTGTCCCAGTGCTGCGGGCCTGCTGAGGTGTGGCTGTTTTGGAGCCCCACATCTGGGGCTCCTCCTGTGCACCTCTGAGCCAGGGCCCTCGGCGCTCCCACTGTTCATGTGGCTGGTTTTGTTTTGGCTTGGGGTCCAGCCCAGGAGCTTCCTTGGCTGTTGAGACTGGTTAGGATGCCCTGGCTCTTTAGCTGTGTGCCAGGGGCGCATCTTTGCCCTGGACAAGAAGCCATGGAGGTCTGGAGGTCACATCCGCATCGATTCTCAGGGCCTGTGCTGCTTGCTGGAAACTGTGCAGCACTGAGCCTGCATCAGAGGGGTTGGCTGCAGGCCTGGCAGGAGCATTGGGGTGGGCTGACCCCGCCGCGCAGCTGTGAGTCAGCATGTCTTGGGGAGCTCCGAAGGTAGGGTCCTCTGAGAACCCTTCCCAGGCAGGTGTGGATTCTTTGCACTTCACGGGCACTGGCCTGGGTGCCGGCCCAGGGACTCTTTGTTGTCCTTCTTGGAGTCTTATGGGCGCCCATGACACCATTGCCTGCTCTGTCTGGGAAGGATGTGTCATGTGACCTTTTCAGGTGGCTGGGGTGTGTGCTGATTGTTTTTGCTAGGGTCTGGGGACAGAGACAGATCTTGGCTGTTTTTCATTTTTTATTGTTCCCAGGAAATACACCCTTAGCATCTTGGGTGAGACAGTTACATACATGCGCTCTGCTAGGTCTTGTTCTGGACAGGCAGTTTCCGTGCTGGCTGTTGAAGCAGGTGTAACTCCTGAAGCAGGTTACAGAGCCTCCTGTAGCTCAGGCCGCAGAAGGCCTGCGACACTCTTGGGCTCATTACAGTCAGAGTGGTCATCCCAAAAATAAACAGAGATCATTTTCACTTGACTTTTGTGACTTAGTAATTATGTAGTTTCAGAGGACTGGATTTTCTGAGCCATAAGTCCACATTTCAGATTTAAAAAAAAAAGATTGCATGCTGTAACTCGGGGAAAAGTCCAAGAAAGGGAATAATGAGGAGGAATTCCACTGAGTGAAATTCAAGATTTAAAAAAAAAGAAAAACGCAGCAGCAGTTCAGGTGTCAGAGAAGAAGGTCGGGACGGCTGTGTGCCTGACCATCAGTGGGAGCCGAGGGAGCTCTCTGACGCACTCCCCTGCCCTGAGGTACCCAGCATGGAGTGCCACCTGGCAGGTGACTGGAGGCCACCCGAGCCTTCCTGGTGGCACGCAGGCCCGGCTGAGGGCAGTGGCAATGAGCATTGTGGCAGCTCTATGGTTTTTTGGGTCAGCACTGGGAGGCCAAGGTCCGGCTGGGGTGGGCAGGTGTAGCCAGGGGCAGGGCCTTTTGTCTTCAGTTATTTCCATTTGGAAGAACTTAGCTGTGGGCACTCTGCATGCAGCACCTGGGTAGCCAAGCCCTGGGGACAGGTGCACACCCACCCACGACAGACCGCACGTCTCTGGTCGCACTGCTGCCCACAGCCATCTTGGGCACTTAGGGTTCTTGGATCTCCAGGCCCTACCTGCCTGTCCCTCTCCACAGATGACCTCACTTCCTGCGTCATGGCAGCCAGCGCCTACCAGCTCCACTCCTAACTGGGATGTACTTCATGCTTTCATCTCTGTCCCTGGTGGCCGCCCTACCCTGCTCTGATGCCGTCCCTCTGCTGGACGTTGGGCCCTGACTCTGCCTTTGCTGTGATTTCTCCCTGTTCCGGCTCAGTGGAATTCCTCCCCATTGTTCACTTTCTTGGACGTTTCCCTGAGTCACAGCACGCAGGTTCACAGGTGTAGGGCACAGCAGACGCACTCCTGGAGCTGGGAGATGAGCACCTGTGTCAGCCGGGTGGAGACCCCACCCGGCCAGGGAGACCCCTGCTCCTTTTTGAGCATTACCTCTCCACTTTCTGACAGCATCCACTCATTTGCCTGTGTGTGAACCTTACGCAAGTGGAGCAGACAGTGTATACTCATCTGTTTGGCTTCCTTGGGGCTTGGCCACTCAGTGTTAGGCTTCCGTCAACAGAGTCCCTGGGTCGTCTTCCGTCCCACCTGGGTCTCCCTCCCTGGGCTGGCTGTCTCATTCCTCTCATTCTGGGCGAGTAGGGAAGAAGACTCTGATGTAACAGAAGTGTACTTGATGGTATCTTGACATTGTAGTGCCAATTCCTTTGATCAAAGTGGCCGTCCTGGTATCTACCTTCGAGTGTTACGAGCATGTCTAAAATGAAAGTCATGGTCCTAGGCTGCAAACCAGGGACTTTTCTGGAGTTCCAATCTTAATGATTGGCTCCGTCTCCATCCAGTTACTTGAACAATTAACCGTGAAGGCCTTGGCATTTCTTTCTCCTTTACCTTGGTGTATTCAAGCAGGAGATTGCTGCGAGTTTGAGGCCAGCCTGAACTGCATAGTGAGGCTGTCTCAAAAAAGAAAAAAAAAAAACAGATGTATATTAATTTGTTCAGTGTAAGGTTTAACTCTGGAGGGTTTTGTCTTAATGGCCTAATTATGAGAATGGGTTATTGAAGTCTCCCACTGTGGTATCGTCTTTTTAAATCTAATTTATGAAGTTTTATGTTTATGAAGTTGGGTGTGCTGACATTTGGTGCATACAGAACAATGTACAATTGTCCTCTCTTCCTGTTGAATGGTCCCTGCAACGGAGTGTAGTGGCCATCTTGGTCTCCTCCGATCAGTTTTGGCTCCATGTGTGCTGTGTCTGGAGGTAATACAGCTTCTCCTGCTCCTTTTGGGGCACTGGTGAACTGAGTATCGGTTCCCGTCCTCCTGTCCTCTGTCTGCGTACTTCTTCTGGATGAGCCGTGTTTGCTGTAGGCAGTGTGTGCATTTTGGTTTCTCTTTTCTGGTCTGCAGCTGTGTGTGGGGCTGGGGAGTTGAGATCGGGGACGCTGAGAGTTGGTGTCGTGAGGATTTATTGGTTCCTGACATTGCATCACTGTTCCATTGTTGATGCCTGTATCTTTTCCCTTTTGTTTAATCCCTCTCCCAGTTAGGTGTGTATTTACCTTTGTGTTGTTCCTTTTAAATATTTTCTGCAATACTTAACAGTCATGTTTTTCCTCAGGAATTCTTTGTTGTAGACAGTCTCTTTTATAGGTAAATGGTTGCAACTCGAGAACGTACTCATTAGTGAAATAAATAAGACACGTGTAAACTTGTTTCATTAGCATGGGAAGCTGAAAGGAAAAACATGTATATGTGTATGTATATGTATATGAAAAATAGTTAAGGTAGTCATATTACTGAAAACTCTGAGTTTGCTAAAGAGAAAGATTTGTGCCGGTATTGTTCGGACAATTGAGTGTAGATGTCTTGAGCTCTGGGTGAAGGATTTAGGGACAACATGCACAATGCATGTACCATTGTTGCCCCTGACTGACATGTTTCAAAATTTTGTTCTAGTGTTTTTTCTTCCTCTTCCTTTTCCCCTTCCTCCATCTCCTCCTCCTCCTCCTCTTCTCTTCTCTTCTCTTCTCTTCTCTTCTCTTCTCTTCTCTTCTCTTCTCTTCTCTTTTCATCCTTGAAATAAAATGGGTTTGGAGGGAAAAAAAAGAAAATTAGAAAGTCTTTAGTTCTCTGTCAATTTTGAAGGCTGATTTTGCAGGATGTAAAAGTCTGGGTTGACAGTTGTTTTAGGGTTTGAAAAACTACACTCCAAGGTTTCCTGGCCTTTACATTTGTGCTGAGAAATCCACGGCTGTTGTGATGGGCTTGCCTTGGCAGGTTACCTGTTTCTCTCTAGCAGCTCTTAGTGTTCTCTTGTCGAACTTCTGGAGTTTTGATCATGATGTGTCCTGGAGAGGTTCTTTTCTGGTTGTGGCTATTTGGGGTTCTGTGTCTCTTATGTTGGAATATTGAATTCTTTAGATGTGGAAGATTTTTGTACTCTGATTTCAGTGAATAAACTTTTTATAACTTGAGTTGTCTTCTGATTTTTTTTTTTTTTTTTTTTTTTTTTGCAGTACCGGGGATTGAACTCACAACCTCACACTTGCCAGGCAGGTGTTTATGCCACTGAGCTAAATCCCCACCCAGCCCCTTTTCTTATAATTCTGAGGTAAAGGTTTTTTTTTTTTGTTTGTTTGTTTCGTTTGTTTGGTTTTGGCAGGTATTGGACCCAGCTTGTCATTTTTGGGGTGTCATGCTTTCTTGTCATTTTTGGGGTGTCAGTGAATATATGATCTACATCCCCCTTCTCTTCTATTCCTGACTCTGTTCTCACGTTGATCAGGCTGGCTACCCGTGTTTTCCCCTGGGTGGTTTTCTCTTTAGTCTCTGCTTGCTCTCTCGCGGTGCATTCTAATTCTTTGCAAAGTGGACATTCTGTGTCTTGTCTTGCTCAACTCAGTTAGCTTGTTTGCTTTTTCTTTAAGCTTGTCAAACATTTCAGACATTTCATTGGTAAAATCCTTTACCTATTTAATTAAATTGTTAAATCATCTTTGTACTTGTTAAATGTTATGTGCATTTGCTCACAGGTTCCTTTTATCTCTTCAGACATTTTGAGGTCTTTTTTTGAGGTCTTTTCCTGTGGCTTTCTGTACTTCAGTGTCCCTGAGATCAGCTTCTGGGGAGTTTGGAGTGTTGGGGATGTCTGCCACACCACCCTGAATGTGCCTTCTCACCTGAGCCCCAAGCTGAGCAGGGTTGGGCCTAGTGAGTGCTTGGATGGGCAGCTGCTGGGGCATCTGTTGCCTGGCCTTTCGTGTTCCTGTTGCTCTTGCACTGTGAGCCGAAGGTCATTTAGGGTAGAAACTGTCTCCCTGCTGCTGAGATCTTTTCAGATCCTGTCTCCCTGTGCTTTGATGATGTGCTGATGTTTACACATCGCTTCGTCCATACAGCATTCTGTGTGAGCACCTTCATGGTGCCCAGCTCTCTGTGCGGGACTTGATCTTTAGCACTGCCCACACACAGAGGAAAAACAAACTAGCACAGAGAGGACTAGATACTGGCATGTGGTTAAAGCCAGGTAATAGCTACAGCTGTGCCACCACTAACAATAGAAATCAGTAAAAACGGTCAAACTGGTTATTGGCAAACAGAGCCAGTAGTAGCTACAGCTATACCGTCCTTAACAGCAGGAAAGAGCCGCAGCAGTTAACACAGACAGAACAAACCAAATGCTGACACAGAGTGAATACTATTAAAAGCAACAACTGTACCACCACTAACCATGGAAGAGAATTCAGTAGTGATAGCACGGTCAGCTTGTTAATAGTACAGTGGAAGGGCCAGGGGTAAACGAAGTAAAATGTCAGAAAGAAGAAAAGAAAGGTGAGGTGCACAGAAGTGAGATAAAAAATCAGTGAAAGAATAAAAGTTGATAAAATTAGGTAAAAGTAACAAAAGACAAGAAAAAAATAAAAACAAGGAGCAAAAGATAAGGAAAAAGGAAACAACCCCCCGCCCTCCAAAAAGAAATGAGTGCAGAAAATCCCTGTGGTCCCGGGGGCTCCATCTTCACAGTGGGCCCCTCCCGCGGTGGCTGCTCACTGTGCCACTCACTGCCACCCACTCACACTGTGGCTCGATGCCTGACTGCCCTGCACCTCGGAGGAAGTGGCTGTCGGAGCCCCACCCTCCACTGTGTCTGCAGCTGGCGCGGGCCTGAGCCTCGGGCTTCCACGCGGAGGGTGCCCTGCTGCCCGGCCAGACGCGTGTGCACTCAGGGCTACCGTCCCTCGCCCCAGGAACCGGGTTAGCACTCCGCTGCTTCCTTCTTCTCCGAGGCTCTTTGGTTGCTCTGCAGCTTCTGTTTTCCTGTTGGCTTTTTCATTTCTGGCTCTCTGCTGCTTTTTCTTTGCCAACTTGTCATTTTCCAAGGGTCAGGATTCCAGGTCCTAGAGAAGGTGTATTTTACTGTCAGCCTTCACACCACCATTTTTGATGTCTCGTTCCCAGCTGGGCACCTGTGTGCTTTCTTTTTTTAATTTATTTATTTATTTATTTATTTATTTTTACCTGTTTGCTTTCATTGCTCTGCAGTGGATCCCTTAGCAGAGTTCCGGGTCCATCCTTCTGTGGGGCCCCCTTGGGAGGGGTGCACACAGCAGGGAGCAGGGTGGAAGCCTGAGGCTAACCAGACTCGACACCCTATGGGAGACAAAACTCAGGTTCCCTGCTGTCATGCTGGTCACAAGCGTGGCAGCCAGGGGACCTCAGGCATGAGTGACAGAAGTGCTGTGAAGCTGTGCCAGACCTGAAGAAGACTCTGTTCTGAGGGGAAGCAAGGGAGGGAGCAGGGCATACGGGGGCAGGTCTAGCTTGTGAGCCTGAGCCCCATGCCATGGACAGCCTGCAGGGGCGGGCACTGTTTAGGTTTCAGAGGGTAGATGGGGCCAGTGATGCTAGCTCATTGGCACAGTGCCTGCCGGCAAGTGTGAAATGCTGAGTTTGATTCCTGGTTCCAAAAACAAAGAAAAGGTGGGTGATTTTTGCTAGAGGGCAGGGCCAGAGGAGGGAGAGGGAAAGCCAAGAGCCAGGGGCTTGGAGGGCTCAAGTCCAGGGAAGAAGACCGTGGACAGATGGACGTGGCAGGATGGGGAGGAAGTGAAGATTTTGCTGGTGGCGGGGAGGAGGGAAAGCACAGCCAAGGGTGACGTGGGGGAGCGCTGCTGTTTGAGCTGAGGAGGAGTGAGCAGGCACTGTTGAAAGGGTTGCTTTGAAAATGTCTGTGGGTCAGAAAGGACCGCAGGTGAAACTTGGGAGCTGGCATCAGGATGGCGTGTCAGGCCCGACAACCAGGTGGGATTCCAAGGAAGAGGGTACTCAGGAGAGACAGGTCTGGGTCGGAGCCTTGGAGCACCTCAGCACCGAGGGGGTAGTGGAGGTGGAGTTGGCAGGCAAGGATGGGATGGGTGGTGGTGGCCGGAGAGTGCTGGGTGAGAAGGTGTCCAGGAGGCCCGGCTGCTTATGTCCAGAGGACGGGAAGGGTACAGTGTGCATGGCTGAGTGGGGCCGTGGAGTGTGAAGACCTAACCCTAACCGTAAGTGGGGTGAAACCCTGGTTCTGAGACTGTCAGCTGTCTGCTGTCCTCACACAAGGCCCACTGCCCTGGGAGCCCAGTGCTGTGCGCAGATGGTACCAGGCACAAACGTCTGGCCCTGAGTTTCCACGCTTTCTCCTTCACGTTCTGACTAATGCTACGCAAACCCATATGTGAAATGCAAAATTAGGTGACATACTCGCCTGGAACCATCTGGCTAAGATGGGCATGTTTTTAAATCTCATTCTTTGGTCGGTCTTCATACAGCACTACCCCTCAGATTCCCCCAAGCACCCCATCAGCCTCATCAGCTATGCTGCCTCTGCCCAGCTGTTAGCCTGACGTCACCACACCTATGTGTCCTCTGTGAGCCTTGCTTTGCTGGCTGGCTGAGGAGTGGGAGCTGCTGGGCTGCAGTCTTTCCTCCAGAGGTGGCAGCTCCATGGCTGTCCTTATGCCAAGGTCACAGCCACTTCTGCTGGGCTGGATGTGGTTGGATGTGGGTACAGTGTGGCACCCAGGCTGCATGATCACAGCTCAGTCAGTGTGACTGGAGTTTCTTTCTTGATTCTGTGTCCTGTGTGTATTGAATGTCATCCAGACCGTGTCCCTTCTGCAGCCTTCTGGACCCCACCTCACATTAACAGCTGGCATTCCTCTGACATGACCTGTCATCCTTATGCCGGGCCTAATGGACAGTGCCCCTCAGAATGCTGCCCTGCCCTATGGAGACTGGCACCCCTGCTTGGGAGTTGCTAGCTTGCAACCCATAGGGTCATTATATCAAAAAAGTTATGAAAAATTAGAAACCCCACCTTTTGTTTTTTCCTCAATGGATTTTTTGTGGAAAGGGCAGATAGGCATGCATGCTATGCAATCCACATCTCAGTGTCCACATTCGGTTCCCTGCCCAGTGTCTCAGCCTTCTTCCCAGGCAGGGGGCCGTTACCTCCCAGTTCTGCTGCAGTCTAGGGACTCTATGTCCTCACTCCTCCCTCCCCTAACCCTTGGTCCTGAAGATGTGACCAGTGGAGTCTGCTCCCTGCACAAGGGTCTGCTGGAGGAAGTCTAGGTGCTGTACTAGAACCCTGCTGTGTGGCACCTGTGGACGAGCAGGTGTGGACTGCTGGGGCTGGAGCGGCCCATCTGTGCTGTGTCCCTGGCCATCAATCCCCTTTCCAGGGATGTGGCCCAGAGCAGATAGTATCTTGGGAAATTTTCCTGGTATTTATTCTCTTTTTTGTTTTTGTTTTTTTAGTTCCAGGGTTCAAACTCACAACCTCCCACTTGCCAGACAGGCGCTTATGCCACTGAGCTAAATCCCCGGCCCTTTCCTGGTATTTAAGGAAACCGGATGTGGGGACTTCCTGATTCTCCTCAGGAGGAATTCTGGTGGGTAGGGTATAAATAGGACTGTTACAGGAGTCCCCAGACCCTTCTGAGCTACACAGAGTCCCTGGAGGCCAGCTTTGAGGATGCCCACACCCTTGACACCTGATCTAGTAAAGTGGGCACTAGGTTAGCTTGTGAGGCATAAGCCCAGTGGCCTTGCTTTCTGTGTCCTGCACTGCAAATGGTTACCTTTCTGGCTCTGCAGAGGCATCTACAGTGTGTCTGTTAATGCTGAAGTTGGTGCTTAATTACTTTCCCGTTGCTGGGACAAAATACCTGACAGCCACAATTTAAAGACGAGAGAATTAACTTGGCTCCTGGTTTTGATGGGTTCAATTCATAGTCAGTTGGCACCGAGGCAGCAACATCGTTGTGGAGGAAGGAGTGATGAGAGAGGCTGCACACCCACGGCCACAGGGTCAGTGGACAGGGTCAGCATACAAGCTGTTTGAGCACATTTTAGATCTAAACCATAACATTCTGCCCAAAAGGCTCATGGCCATCTCATTGTGAAAAGTATATTTAGTCCATCTTCAGTGGTTGCCAAAGTCGTAACAGTTCCGGTTCTGAAAGACGCAAATCCAAACTCCCCTCTGATGCTCAAGGCAAACTTCGCTGTGAAGCCATGGTGAAGATTAAAAAGAAAGTTAAATATTCTCAAAATACAGTGACACAGAGTAAATGTTCTAATTCCAAGAGGGAAGAGAAAGGGGGTAGAAAGGAACTGGGCTAAAGCAAGGCTCAGGCCCAGAAGGGTGAACATGAAGTGCTGTAGCTGTGTGTGCAGCGCCCAGGACAAGTTGTGGTGAGAAGGGAGCTCTGAGGGGCCTGGGCAGCCCCGCTCCCTGGCCTTGCTTGTTGCAGCCCTCCTGGCTTTGCTCTCGGGCTGCCTCTGCTTGCTGCCTGTGGTTTTCCTCGACTGATGTCCACATTCTGCCATCTTCAGCTTCCTGGGATTGCCACTGGGGCTGCTGCTTCTCTCACACAGCTTCCTGCATCACCCTGTGAGTGGAGCCTTCCCTGGCCTCTTAAACCTTCCTCTGAAATGGGAGTGGAAGCCTCGATGGCCCCACAACTCTTGCATTCTGCATGCAAAAATGAAAAATTATCACCATGTGGATGATGCCAGGTTCTCCCACCAGTTCCAGCAACAGCTGAAGCCCATGGATGCAGTGTTTGGATGGTTCAGTTCAGGACCTAGGAGGCCCTGAATGGGCAGGGCTACCTGTGTTGTCTCCTCAGGACAAACAAAGTCTTTCAGAATTTACCCTAACACACTTTTGAGCCTGTGATATGTAGTTTGGCTCTTTCCTGAGATGCCTTCAAGGCGTCTTTCCCATTGTCTGACACAAAATGCTTGGTTGCTTTTCTGTGGCAATAATCTCTTTAGCAATCATCCCTCCTTGACCCCACCCCCAGCTTTGCAGGTATTTCCTGTCTGGTAAAACTGCCAATCTTTCATACCTTTCATCTTTACTTTTTTTTTGTTTTATTTTAAAGAGGTTAAAACCAAATAAAACCAATCAAAACAAATCAAGTGTAAAAGATACAGGATTTCAAAACATTATGAGATCAACAGTAGTTACCATAATGCCTTTTGGTGTCTTCAAAATAGCTGCAGATAATTTGTGATACAGTGAAAATCAAACAGAACAAAATAAAATAGAAACAATAAAAACAAAACAATGAATGTAGTAGAGGACTTCAAGCCTATAGCAAATCCAAAATTGCTACCATGTTTCTTGCTATCTTTGAAACAGCTGCTCCTGTCATCGGATTTGACCTTAAAAAAAAACGCATGAGAGTAAAACCCAACAAAACAATGGAAATGATATAGGGACTCAAACAAGACCACAGGGAACCAACAGTGGCTGCAGCCCTCAGAAGGAGAACCCCTGGATGCCACACTGCTTGCCGCTGTCCTCTGAACCATGGTCAGACCACTGGCCCTCGACCTGCAGTGCTAGTGAAACAGCAAACACCACAGGCGTCCAACTGCACTTCACTCCACAGCCACCCTCACAGCCGCTGTTTCTCCAGATAAGCTGGTTGCTTATGGAGGTGGGGGGTTGGTACTTCTTGTTTGCCAGCCATGCGCCGAGAGGGGCTGGGGTCTGTCCCAGTCCACCGGTGGACTGTGCATGGTGCTGCTTCTCAGATGGGCTTGCTTGCTGCTGTGGCTCTGTTCTCATTTGCCCTGGTCTGCCAATGGCCTCAGCTTTACTTTTTGCTCCTGATTGTCACATAGATCTCATTGGAAGTACCTATGCCACAGCCTAGACATTGGACTGCCTTGAGATTTCCTCAGCTGGGTCAGTCTGCCACTTTTAAATTTAGCCTCATACAGTCTAGGACATGGGCAAAACACAGACAGATTCATTGTCAGAGTGTTAACCTGCGTGGCCTCTCATCCAGTCTCTGATACAGGCTTGCTGCTTATTTGGGATTCCCCGAGTCTGACCTTTCCTGTCCACGTTCCTGTCAGCAGTCTGGTCTGAGCTTCAGCCAGAGTCACCCAGCAAGCTTGGCTCACAGCGCTCAGGGCTTCTCTAGCTGGCATCGCCAAACCTTTGCAGATTCTTCCTGCAACCAATTCCAAAGGCCTCTGTGTGACCAAGAACAATCACAGCAGCAGCCCTCATCCTGTATACAGTTTTCTGTATTAGTTACTTTTTCGTGGCTGGGACAAAATACCTGTCTTAGTTACTTTAATTCTGTCCTAGTTTTCTCATGGCAGGGGCAAAGTGCCCAACACCCACTGTTAAAGGAGGGAAGATTTATTTTGGCCCACAGTTTGTGGAAGTTTCAGTCTGTAATTGGCTGGCTCCAAGGCAGGGTGGCGTGGCAGAGGGGCATCACAGAGGAGAACCTTTCATGGTAGGCGGAAGACAGCCAGAGCAGTAAGCAAGGGACGAGAATGACCACAGCTCTTCCTGCTTCTTGTGTTTTACCTGGGTTTAAAGGTGAGTGGCACCGGCACCCTTGATCCCAGCAGTACAAACCCTAGATCCAGCTACCTCCAAAAAGCCCCTCTCATGATCATATGCGGCTTTGAGAAGACACAGGGGTGCCGGTACCCAGCACCTGCAGTTTAAGAGGAGATCGTTAATTTGGTTCATGGCTTCAGGGGATTCGTTTGCTGCTGTGGGAAGAGCAGGAAAAGAATGTCTTCTCAGCATGACCTGATTTTTTATCATAAACTCCAGCCACATGCACAGGCAGTGGACCAGCTTACCGGCTGTGTCTCTGCTTCTCGCCAGGTTCTGTTGGGGTGAGTCTGCCTCCTGTGCTTTGTCTTCCCTGCTTTACTCCCCCTTCCTCCTGCCCTTGTGGCGGTGTTGGAGACGTACCTCGGGCACCAGCTCGGATGCACCTTCAGGACTGCACGTCAGTGTGGAGTGTGGTGGCCTTGTCCTGTGACCTTCCCCCTCCAGTCAGGTTTCCTTCGTAGTCACCTACACTTGGCGGCGCTGTGTTCTGAAGAGGGCCCCCTGTGGTATCCCTAACCCTAACCTTTGGTGAGCCTCCTCTCTATCCAGAGCCTCCCACCCGTCTCCTGCTCCGCGGTGCACTTGCTGCAAACCATGGGGCGCTGCCTCGCAGAGGGTTCACCTCGGATTGTCTGCTTGCTCCCCAGTTCCCTTGGCTCCCTGAAGCCTCTGTCAGCATGCTGCCCAGCTGGTGGCCCACACTGCTCTGCCGGCTCCTCTTGGAGTCCTGCTGAGATTGCTCAGTGGCCTCGAGATGGCAGCTGGCCTTCTAGCTTGCGTCTTCACTGCTGTCCGTCAGGGACGGGTCTGCGTCAGGTACTGGGAGCTTCGCATTTACCAGTTGGGCTGTCCATGGCGTGAGGGTGCTTGGAGGAAACAGACGGGGTGCTTTGTCCTCCCCTTTCAGGGGCGCTTGCAGTTGTGCACACCTGGATCTGCACATGAATTCCAAGAGGCTCCGTCCACCACCTTCCTGAGCCCTTTAACGCGCACTTGCCCCTTGCTGCCCAGAGTGAGGCTCTTTTGGCATCAGTAGATTTTCCAGCCTCGTTTTCTAAACACACTGTCCTGAAGCCAGCGACTTCTTCAGGGTTTTCCATGACAGCTCATGGAGAACAAATTGAAGCTTCTGCTTTTAAATTTTATGTTATAGGACTTTCCCCCTACCTTTGACTTTATGCGTCTGTCCTATTTTTATTGTGCTGAATGTGGACTTCCAACAGTGGTCCTGGGAATTGTTCTTCATGCTGTCCTGCCAGATGGGATGCGTGGGGTGGCCCCGGCATCTCCATCTGCAGGGTGCTGTCTGTGTGCGTGGTTGGCAGGCTGCCCATGAGTCACCGACATGGAGTTAAGCTTCACTCTGCATTTTAAACTCTGAGGATCTTTTTCCTTTTCTGTTCAGTTCTGTTGTTTGAATACATAAGCATACATGTGTGTGTTTCCAAAGCCCGCACTGTGGGCTGCCGTGCGTCTCAGAACGCACACCTCCTGCTCCCTCCCTCCTCCCTGAAGGCGGCCGAGAAGGGCGCTTTAGCTTCTCTTCCACCGCACTGACTTCTACGTATAGAAGTGAAAGCTTGATGCCTTCACAGTCCCTTCCTCCCTCCACAGATGGTGCCACAGGAAGTGTGCTGTTCCCTGCCTCTCATTTCCACCTAAAGCACTGCTCACCCTCTGCCTGCCGTGTCTGATGGTCAAGCATCGTGTCTTGGACAGCGGGGGGCACTAGGCTGGATCCCACTCCCCCTGCGCTGGCGGTAGGGAGGACTACCAGCGTTTTTGCTGAGATAGAGATATTGCCTCAGGGAGTGGTTGCAACCCCAGCATCGCCTATTTCCTGTTTTACCAGCGGACCTGTGGGGTGGATTTCTAGATGTGCAATTACCAGCATAAAGAATGGTTGCATGTGTAGTTCTTCCAGACAGTGGCTGTAATTTTACTGAAATTCTGCGTGGGTGAATTTCACTATCCTAACACCTGCCCCCAGAAGCAGTCCAGTTTATTTTGCTGTAGTCTCCCCATTCACCCACACACCCTGTCTTCCTGTGGAACATAGTATTGAAAGTGTCACTTTAGGATCTCTTGATTTAACTTAATCAGAGCCCCACTGTGTCGAGTAGAAGGGTGGGAAGATGGCTGGCCTGTTCAGCTTGTGGGTTGGGGCTCTTTTCTTCGTCTATCGCTGCCTCATTCTGTGTGTGTTGCTGTCCTCTGTAGCTTGTCCAAGACCGGGAATTGTAGCCTCACTGCCCCCCAGATGGAGCGGGCTATGGAGGTTAGCGAGGGTGTCCAAAGGGCTCTGTGCGTGCTCAGCAGATGTTGCGGAACGGACCGCCTAGCTCTGCGGACGGAGCCCCTCTCCCTCGCAGCACTGCGTCCTGGTGCAGGAGGTGGATCAAAACACAAGGGATAGAAACGAAAGTTACTGTTGCGTGGGGTCCAGCCAGGGCCCTATTGTGGCAGCACAGGGCCAGCTGACACACAGCCTGCGGGGGGCCGGGTGCACACGCAGCCTGGCCCAATTGCAACCTGGCCAGCACAGCACAGCACAGCATGGGGAAGGAGCGTCAGGTCGGGCAGGGCCTTAGTCTCTAGGATAAGGAAACCGTGCGGGATGGTTAAGAGGCAGGATTTGGTGCCATTGTGGCACACGTGTGTTTTTTCTGTAAATCACATGTGAGGTGTCCTCCCCGGTCAGCAGCATTCTCACTGCCTGAGGTTCAGAGGACTCTTCCCTGTTACTCCTTGTGGAGACAGCTGCGCTTCACACTGGGTGTGAGGCTCTTTTCTCTCTGGAACACCCACCCTGGTGGTGTCTAAATGACTGCCCTGGGCAGTTCTGAGTGGATTATGTGCTTGACCTTGAGCAGCCGCCTGATCTCTCCCCATTTTTTTCTTTAGACTTGCAGATCCCCGAGACCTCCAGATCCCTCTGGCGCAGAGAAGGGAGCTGTTTCCTCAGGACCAAAAGACCTTTGTGGTATGGATGTCACGTTATAAAATTAACAAGGGCAGCAGCTGCAGCTTTTGGACAGAAAAGGCGTTGTTAACTGACTGTGATCTCTGTTACAGAAGACGGCGTACCGCCCTCATCAGGCTGTCCAGGGAGCAGAACACCCTGGCTGGGAGCCCCAGGAGCTGCCTGTAGGAAACTTCCTGTCTGATGTGGAGAAGGCGGAACAACCCACTGACTCTTCCTGGGGGGGCTGCAGGGGCTCATGACCAGCTGGCACCCTCTCACCCTGGAGATCCGGAGACACACCGTGCAGTCCTTTCTTTAGACGTGAGAAGTCCAAGATTGCTCTCCAAGAAGAGGATTCTGGGGGCCTAAACACGCAGAGAGTTGCGCCTTGGCAGCCCCTCGGAATGCTGAAAACTCAGGATCTAACCCAAGTTCTGTGTTAATAAGTTACGGAGTTGATGCGGAAGTAAATGTCACTTTATAATCAGTAGGGACACTGAGTGAGGAACACTATGCAGGAAGAAGCCTTCCATAGGAAGACAGGCAGGGAGAAGCTTAGATCAACCTTAAACTTGCCCCGTAGAGCAAGCCTGAGATAGACTGCCAGCATGGCCAAATGAGGCTGGATGAAATAGCAAACCCGTAACCGGAGTAGCTGTAAGGAAATTTTCTCCTCTAAATCACAATACCAAATAGGAAAAATGATCTACAAGTGCCCCATGTGTAGGGAATTTTTCTCTGAGAGAGCAGACCTTTTTATGCATCAGAAAATCCACACAGCTGAGAAGCCCCATAAATGTGACAAGTGTGACAAGGGCTTCTTTCATATATCAGAACTGCATATTCACTGGCGAGACCACACAGGAGAGAAGGTCTATAAATGTGATGATTGTGGCAAGGATTTTAGCACTACAACAAAACTCAATAGACATAAGAAGATCCACACGGTGGAGAAGCCCTATAAATGTTATGAGTGTGGCAAAGCCTTCAACTGGAGCTCCCACCTGCAGATTCACATGAGGGTTCACACAGGTGAGAAGCCCTATGTCTGTAGTGAGTGCGGCAGGGGCTTCAGTAATAGTTCAAACCTTTGCATGCACCAGAGGGTCCACACAGGTGAGAAACCCTTCAAATGTGAAGAGTGTGGGAAAGCCTTCAGGCACACCTCTAGCCTCTGCATGCATCAGAGGGTCCACACTGGAGAGAAGCCCTATAAATGCTACGAGTGTGGAAAGGCCTTCAGCCAGAGCTCCAGCCTCTGCATCCACCAGAGAGTGCACACAGGAGAGAAGCCCTATAGGTGTTGTGGTTGTGGGAAGGCTTTCAGCCAGAGCTCCAGCCTCTGCATCCACCAGAGAGTGCACACAGGAGAGAAGCCCTTTAAGTGCGATGAGTGTGGGAAAGCCTTCAGCCAGAGCACTAGTCTCTGCATCCACCAGAGAGTGCACACCAAGGAGAGAAACCATCTCAAAATATCAGTTATATAGAACATTTTGCTAAGAGTTAATCTGAAAACCCATAAGTGCCACTAGGAAGGAAACCTTGTATATACCTACATTGACCCAAGAAAGACTGACAGCAGTCCCCAGCAAATTGTTCATTCTGAGGAGGCTTAGGTGAGGTTCAGTTTTTGGTGCACTGATTCTTGCCAAGTGTGTTCCACATGTTGGCTTTGAACATGGTGGGAGCCATCTGAGCTCTCACCCAAGACAGGCAGGTTCTGGCCTCCCAGTCACTGACGTGCACTTCTCGGAACCCAGCACGATGCCTCAGTAGTTGAGGTGCTGCCCAAAGCCTGGGGTCAGGGCTACCTCCTGAGCCACCTTCAGCCTGCTGTCCTGAGAAGTGCCCTGTGCTCCCATGGGAGCTCCCACCCCTCTTCCTCCTAACCCCCTCCTGGTCAGTGTGTTTGAGGAGGGACAGCTCCCACTCTGAGCATGTGTTGGTGTTTCTGAGGTTGCTGTGTGACTCGGCTCCATAGCTTTCCGTGTGTCCCATTATTTCTGCACCTACTTTACCTCATGTCCTCAGATACCCTCTTCCTAGATGGCGTTTGATTTAATTTAGGTTTGGGTGGCTCCTACCCCTCACTCGGCCCATCAGAAGACTTGGCAGGACCCGCTCTGCAGCTTTAGTGTTGTGGGTTCTGCCGCTCACTGTGTCCCCACTGTAGACTCATCTTCTGGTGGTGGCTGCACCATGTATTTTGAACTTGAATTTTTTAGGGGGCATAGCTGAATAACAAGAACAAGCAGGGTGGGAGCTTGTGTCCCTCCAGCGATGCGCCCTTGAGCTTTCTTTGCGACATGGGGTGCTCCTTCCAAGCCAGGGGAGACCTCAGGAGAGGAGGGTGGTGGGAGGAGCCCCTCTGGATCAGGCGCAGTTCTGACACCTGGGCCACCTGGGTCAGGTAGGCCACTGGTTCCTTTTCAGGCAGGCATGCATGCCCTCCTCCTGTCATTCTTTGCATTCTTCATTCGTTCAGCAAATATTTATTGAACACCTGGGTGCCAGGGCTGTGCTGGACGCACCATGGAGTCACACAGATAAGGTCCCTGGTCCTGCTGTGGAGAACACAGTTAAGCAAGTAAACAGATAATAATGTAGTTTGAGGTAGTGGTTAAGTGCTATGAAGAAAATAAACTAGGGTGGTGACGTAGAGTGGGGGGTGGGGGTGGGCGCTGTTAGCTGGGGTCAGGGAGGGCCCTGCCGGGGCTGGCCGTCCCGGGCCAGGCCAGGCAGCCCCTCAGGTGCTGCTTGCTGGGGGATGGCCAGGCACCGGGGTCTCGGCGTGCTGAGACTCGTGGCGGCCTGACATCTGTGGGCCTGTTTTTGTTTCGTTTTGTTTTTACTAGATCGGTATTAAAAACTCACATGGGGGAACCCAAGGAATATTGAAAGACCAAAAGTCCCCAAGGACCAGGACAAAAGCCACCGGTTCTCACCGTTTTGCTTCTCCTGTCTCTGGTTCCCCACACGCAGCCCTCATGCTCAGGAAGTCTTTGGGGAAACTGAGGGTCTGTGAAGCTCTGGAATGGGTGGTCAGCTTGGCAGTGCCTGTCCACCGTCCGAGGCAGGAAATGAATTTCTCAAAATAGCAAAATACTGAAACCGCACTCTGATTTTCCTCTCCATGTTTGAGTTAGTTTCTTCCGCTGGCTGGAAGGGTTCGCAGGAGTGTGCGCCGCGTGGGTGAGCTCGTGAGCTCCTCCGCTCCCCGGTGGGCGGGGGCAGTGCAGTCACTGGCAGCCGGCCACCATAGCCTGGGCCTCTTCCCGTCGTGTCACGGTAGCGTGGAGCAGTAGAGGACAGCCTATACTTTTAGTTGCTAGAGAGCCAGTCAGAATATCATTGATAGAATTTTAGTTTTAGAAAAAATTGGTTTGATTTCTAGCTTTATGACTATTAGGTATGAGAGCTTGGGCGAATCGCTTAATCTTTGAGTCTAGTTTTCTCACCAAATGGGGATATTAGGCTAAATGATTTCCAAGTTTCCAGCTAGTCCTAGAGTTCTATATTTCTACATAGTTGAATTATTTTATCATGCTGTTGCTGGGGAATATGACTAACACTTTTGAAGCTACTAATTTTATGTCAAGCTTTAAAACCCATAATTGTTACCTTCAGAAAATATTACTTGACCTACAGTATGTCCAAATCAATTTAATAAAATCACTTTATAATAGGGCTCCGTGCTTGGTGTGCCCTTGTGTGAATCGGTGACCCTGGTGTGTCGGGTAGGGGGTTCATGTGCATTGTGCCGCAAATTTTTAGACCAACGATGTCAAGCAGGCATCAGACGCGTTCCCCAGGTGGCCCGTTTCTGTCGCTGCCATTACGGTGCCTGCGGACTTTGCTTCTGCTCTGAGCCCCACTTGTCCTGCCTGCTGGCCCTGAGGGGAGCGGGGTGGGAGGGGGCTCCTGGGTCACTGGAATGTCGGGGAGCGTGAGGTCACAGTGACTTAGGCAGGAGCATTGCTGCTCAGAAAGCCTTAAAGCCATGGATCTCTAGTAATGTTGCCATGTAATGTGCTGTCCTGGGGAGTCTGAGAAAAGGGACAACCAGAAAGCCAGGCCTTGGAAAGGTACGCAGTAGTAACATCAGGGTGGGGAAGAGATGGGAGGAGTTGGTACCACTGCAGGGCAAGAGGCGACCCAGCACCTGCGCCAACCTAGTGCATCGTCCTCTGACCTGTGAGATGGCCTTGAATTGCCCACCCTGGGTGCTCACAGCAGCCCCTGGGGAGGCCAGGCCTGGGGCTCCCTGGGGCGGGTGGGAGTGAGCCTCGCAGCGGGAGAAGGCTCCTGAGTCTTGGAGACCACGGAGCTGTCAGGCTGAGGAGTCAGACTGAAGAGAGGAGGCCCCTGGGGGGAGGAGCCGCTGAGCTGCAGGGGTGCAGGGAGGGCCCGGGAGGTCAGCAGCCTGGTGTGTCCGCTCCCTCTGAAGCACAGCTTGGGGGCTAAGTCAGTTGAAATGTGGTCTTCGTCGGACCACACGGTGCGCACCGGCAGCTCGGAGTGCGGGCCTGGCGAGTGCGCGGGTCCCAGGGGCGGTGAGGCAGTGCCTCTTGTTTAGATTTCAGCATCTGCACATTGACAGGCGCTCTGAAGAACAGCTTACAGAGGTCGCCCTCACTCTAGAGGAATTTAGACACCTCATAACCTGCTGTGTGCACGCGCTGCCCCTGTACTCCTCTTAAGATGCTCTGGAAATGGATTCACTCGCGCTGGGTTCCTTGCCTCAGTCCAAGACCGGCTCAGTCCCATCTTGTCTGCGTCAGGAGCTCTGACTGGAGGGAGGGAATGTCTCTGCTGGCGAGCACCAAGCCCAGGGCCCATCGACGGCTCGCAGGAGATAGAGACCTTGCGTGTGCGGTTTTATTTCCTGGTGCGGAGGCCTGGCAGACACTCCTGCCGCAGGAAACACATGGGCTGGGCACCTTGTCGTCACTGAGCACAAGGACCCAGGCAGACAGCTCAGGACAGGCGCCTGAGGAGGTGGGCCCAGGGAGGCATCTCCGGGCATGGCCTCCAAGGTCCTGCTGGACCCCGGACCTGCCGTCTGTCCTGCTTCCTGGCCATGGGGTGAGTGGTGAGGAGCTATCACCCAAGGCAGCGGGGCCGCAGCAGCTGAGCGGGAGCAGACCTCCTCTTGGTGCCTCGCTAGCTCAGGTGTTAGAGTAGTGGAAAGTCAGCACAAAAAAACAAGTGGAAGAACAAATAATGCTACGCTGTGCTGGAAAGGGGAAGGACGCCGGGTGGAAAATCGTGTGTGTGTGTGTGTATGTGTGTGTGTGTGTGTGTGTGTGGTGCTCCCTGGCTCTGGATAAGTGGAGCTGTCAGTGACTGGCCCTCCGAGACCAGCACCCTGAAGTCAGCGTGCGTACGTGAGGACGCCTGGTGGCTAGCCTGGGACACGGGAGGCGTGGCTGTGAGCACAAACAGGTCCCTCTCTGGGTCACAGAGGAGCCACTTCCAGCTGTGAAGCTGGGGTGCGAGGTCTCCAGTGAGCTGTGGATGTTCACAGGTTCTCAGTGAGCTTTTCCTGTCACTTGGAGGTGTCTCCTGGGTGCAATTTCTGGCTCCCCCTTTACCTGCTGGAACCCAGAAGAGGGGACATCTCAGTGCTCACTCCTGCCATCCTGAGCCCCATCCTGTCTACCTCAAACTGTCCTGTCCCCTTTCCAAGACAAGCTTGGGACCCACAGGGACCCCCTGCTGTTGAAGAGCTGGAGAACAAACCCGAGGCGGCAGACCTCTGAGCCACTGTCACCACACACTGTTCCTGCCGAGGCCGTGGGGCCTGTCCACGTCCACTGCCCACCACATGCCCACCACATGGCTCCATGAATGTCGAGAGGAAAGGAGGAAGCAAGAAGGAACAGAGTAAGTTGTCGGGCAGACAGCTGACTACCCCATCCCTTGCCATAAACGCAGGCGAGGTGCTTCCTGCAGCTCACGGGCGTTTTCAAGTCAAATTATGAACTTCACTGCAAATCTGTGCTGGGCAAGAGACCCCTAAAATAAACGAGAAACAGCTGAGGTGAAAAGGGCAGGCAGACGTCAGAGGACGCTGGCAAAGGGAAGGGGCGAGGGCGGAGGGCAGCAGCAAGAGTGACGTGTGCAGAGCACGGGCCGGGCAGTGTCCTCCTGTGACTGGCCACTTGGCTTGGTCGCAGCATCCTCAGAAGGTGAGCAGAAGCTGCATGCTGCATTCCCACAGCAGCTGGTGACCCCGGGTCCTCGGGGAGCTGCAAGGTGGCCACACAGGGACCCAGCTGTGTGGTCAGCACTGCGTGAATCCAAGGCAGCCATGAGCGTCAGGAAAATAAACGTAGGAAGTGTAGGGCTTTTCATTTTATCGAATGACACTTGAGTCTTTGTGACCAGTGTCCTGGGTTCCTGAGTTCTCACCTGTTAATGGCCCAGTGAGCTAAAACACCGAAGGGTGGCAGAGTGCCCCACACCCACTCACACTTGGCGAGTCACAATAGCTCCGGAGCACTGTGTGGCCACCTGGGCCCTGGAGCGAGGTGGTGTGCACTCTCCCTCCTGGGGTGGGGCTCCGCAAAGTGCGTGCCAGTTATAGCAACACCTAGCCTGTGTCTTGGTGATTGATTGACTCAGAGACCCCACTGAGATGCGAGTTTCCAGGACCCCGTCCAGCAGGTTACCACCTGGTTTGGCTCCATTGTCATTGTGTCCTCTCTGCCCTCCTTCATTCCTGGGGAGACTAACAGACTCCCCAGAGCCTGCAGCAAGCATCTAACTCCACGGATCTTCCGAGCCTGGGACTGGTAGGTCGCCACGCTCTGTGGCCTTTGAGGAGGTCCATCCTGCAGCCCTGATCCTGCCCACAACTCCTGTGGATGTCACAGGCCAAAGAGGGCAGGTCCCCGCTGTCCCCTCCTGGACTCCCCCACTACAGTGGTCCTCTCTGTCCCTCCATCAGTCTCTGTGTGTCGCCCATGTCCAGCTGACTGTCTGTCTCTGCACAAGGCCTGGAGGTGCACAGCCTCCAAGCCAGGGCAGGCACAAGGGTCAGACCACAGGGGCACTGCCAGAAGGCGCTGGAGGGGAGGCTGCCGCAGGATCCAGAGAGGGAGCCCCTCCAGGGGGGCTTTGCTGTGTGACCTCGGGCAAGTTTCTTTATCTCCCTGAGCCTCCATTTCCTCAGCTGTGGAACAGTCCCTGTCTCCCAGGAGGACCATGAGGCCATGCAGGGCTTGAGTAGAAAGCTTGAGCCAAGTTATTGCTCAGTGGCACAGTGCCTGCCTGGCAAGCCCAAGGTCACAAGTGTCATTCCTGGTACAAAAAAAGAAAAGTGAAAAGCTCTTTCCAGGTGCTTGGCCTGGAATGGGGGCTCAGCTTGCCTCAGCTGGCCTAATCCTCACTCACTCTCGCATAGCCATGGTGGCACCCAAGTGTGTTTGGATCTTGCAGAAAAGCTGGCACTGTCCACCAGACCTGGGTCTCCCTGGCAAAGCTGCCAGCTGCTGGGCCCCTGCCTGGTGGACACAGCTGTAGCGGGAGGTGAGGTGGTGCTGGGATTGGCAGAGGCACGCAGCACCGAGAGCCCAGCACACTGCCAGCAGTGGGCAGGGGGATCTGGATGCAGCTGAGTGCTGGCCCCTGGTGACTCCAGGGCAGCTGGGCAGATTCTGCAGGCCCCAGCGGAAGCAGGATGAGAGGACTTTTTTGTCCCCTGCCTGCAGGCAAGGGCTCAGGTCTGTCCCCATGCTGTTAGTTCCTGATGGAGATGAACAGAGGGGACTGGCGCCTGCAGCTGTCCTCAACAATGGTGACCTGGAGGACACCCAGCTGGCACCTTGGTGCCAGCACACGTTCAGGAGTTCACGCCTGCCAGCCGCTGCCCACTGCCGGGCCTTGGCTTTGCCGGAGGCCAGTCTGGGCATGGGTGGAATTAAACCGCAGCACCCCAGTACCTGGTGTCTCCCTGCCCCTGAAGTCTCCTGCAGCTCGCTCTTCAGGGTACTTCGGAAGCAGATCACAAGGGAGCAACACTGTGTTTATTATTTTATGTTTGTGTTATTTAACATACTTACACATTTTTGGTGCATTCACCTGAGGGTTTTGTCTCAAAACAGACCCCAGAAGCTTCCAGGAAATGACCGTTGCCAGCAGGCCCCCCCGGAGTACTGGGGACCCCAACAAGGGCGTGACACGCCTACATCTTTAAAGGCGATACAGCAGCGGGCTGAGGCAGGAGGATCGCCCTGAGTTCGAGGCCAGCCTGGGCTACACAGGGAGACCCCGTCTGGGAAACAAACATAAAAGGCAACAAAGCAAGGGGACGGAGCAGTTGGTAAGGTCTGTCCGCTTCTCCTCTGGGGACAGCCATGCTCTCAGAGTGGCCGGGCAGGCAGCTGCGCTGTGGAGGCCTTGACCCTGCAGACTTCTGTCCACTGCAGCTGCAGCTTGAGCCCTGGCCTCCCCCACCCCGCCCCTTTCCTTGCAGGCCTCACAACTGCCTCTCCAAGAGCGGCCGGGCTCCAGGTGTATGTGGTGTGGCACATTGGGGGCCCTGGGGTACACCAGGCCCCAGGGCAGGGCCAACTGACCCTCTCAGGTCTGGTGAGCAGAGGGTAGATGCAGACAAACCCATGGGAAATCTCTGCCCCTGAAGAAAGCAAACCAAACCAAACCGTCAGACATAGCTGGGGCCACCAAACTCTCGGGCACGAGCTGTCCAGGTCGCCCAAGCTCATGAAAAGCGCAGTTGTGTGTGTCCATCCTGCGGGGTGAGCGAGTTGCATCTTGGTGCCCATCCAAGTCCTCGGGAGCTCAGCTCTGCAGGCTGCCGGGAGGTGACAGCAGGCGGCCAGTCTCGAATCCCACAAGGAGCTCATGAAGGCCCAGGACAGACCCAGCAGCCCTCCCAGTGCTTGTGCTGACACGCAGGATAGCTAACAAGTCCCTTGGAGTCGCTGGTCCCTTGGACACATGCCTCTGAAGGAGGACACACGTTTATAGACAGCAGGCCATGGAGGTGTGGGCAGATTAACCAGAGACTCAGGTACACACACACACACACACACCCCACCCCACCCGCACCCCACCCCCCACCCCCCACCCCTACCCCTACCCCCATCAGGAGGGATAAGGTAGGGGGCCGCTTTGGGTTTGCTCTGTTTTCCCTTGTGAAAAATGGAAATCTAGCAGCTACTGACTGGAATGTTTGTCACATATCAAAGAGTTTACGTTCTTTGTATGCTTTGGGGGATTGTTTTTAACACTATAGCAAGAGGTGTTTGATTTTCCTCTATAAAACACACAGAGCAAAGCCCAAGTGCAAGACTGAAGGAACGTTTTGCTTTGTTCCCACTCTGACGGGGCTGCTGCCTTGTTCTGGGTTGGTCTCTCTCCCAACAGAACCAGCCCTGGAGATTCGCAGGGCAGAGCCAAGGCCCAAGTTCTCCTGCAAAGAGAGCTGAGAGGCAAGAAGTGCCGGGCAGCCGTGTCACATGACGGACACTCGGCCCTCTGGTTACCCGGGCAGCCGGCTGGCACGGAGCCCTGGAGCTTTGGGGAGGTGGCAGGGATGTGGCAGCCCAGCTGGAGGCCGGGAAGCCGGGGGCTTGGAGTGGTCTGCCCAGCTTCATGTGACCTCCTGCACATTTTAAAAAAGAAATACAAGAACTGACAGCCTCTGCTTGTTCTCTGATTTCCTTTTTTTTTTTTTTTTTTGAGACAGGGTCTAAGTGTGCAGTTCAGGTTGGTCCTGCACTCACTTTGTAGCCCAGGCTGGCCTTGTGTTGGCAGCAATCCTCCTGCCTCAGCCTCCTAAGGCATGCATCATCATATCTAGCTCTGAATTCTTTTTAAAAATATATTTTTTAATTTTTCTGGGTTGTAGCCCACACCATAAAAGCCCCCCTGCTGCAGCCCCATTGCTGCCCTGCTTCGACCCTTCCATGTCTGGCTTCAGTGCTGATGCCAGCCGCAGGCACCTCACGGCCATTCACTGTGTTTAAATCCTTTCTCAGTGCTCCCAAGTTCTGCAACCAGCAGGCAGGCCAGTCCTCCAGGAGCCGCCCATTAAAAGATGAAAGGGGCAGAGTGGTAGACCCCTCTGCGTGCAAAAGCCGTGGCGGGACTGCTGAGGCAGCTTCTGCAGGAGACCACGAGACCAAAGCTGACCGAGTGCGCACTGTGAAGTCACAAACAGTATGTTATCTGGAAAGAACTGGTTCAGACCAGCGCATCCCTCGGCGACAGCGCTCCAAACCTCCGGAACAGGCTCGGCAGAGAGTGCCAGAGTCACCTGGAGACATCGGTCTTCAGTGGAGCCCTTGTTTTTACCCTGAGAATCCCACGCAGCTGTCATCCCAGCGCCTGGGAGGCTGAGACAAGAGGGTTGTCATGAGTTTGAGGCCAGCCTGTGTACACGGCAAGATCCTGTCTCACCAAAGAAACAAAACAAAATGAGACAAAGATTCCTTAGTGAGTATGGGTTTCGTTGGGTAGAGAGGATCTCAGGTTCCTGACTGAGATCCTGGGTGGCTGCAGGCTGACCAGGGGACTCTGCCGAGGGAGTGAGGACATGGAGGAGAGGGCAGTTCCAGCCAGGCTACAGGGGAAGCTAGGAGTCCTCAGGCATCAGACATGGTCCCCCTCCTCCCCCTCTCTCCTCCCTCCCTCCCCCTCCTTCTCCTTCTCCCCAGGAGAATGCGAGAACCACCTTGCTATGGGCTGAAATGTAGAGAACTGTAACAATGCATCTTGCCACATACATTTAGTCTGGTGGGAGAGAAAAACTTCCAAACAAATAAAAATAACCAAGAAGTGTGACCCCAATAGGGTATTAGTCCAGAGGTGAGCCAGGGTAGCCCCATTCAGGGACATGAGAGCCATGGGAGCTTTTCCCAGAGGGTCTTAAGGGATGCATAGGAGTTTGTCTGATCAGACCAGTGAGAAAGCATAATTTCAGTAGAGGAAATGACCAGTGGCTCCTAAAACAAAGTGTGCATCAAAACCCTCTGGGACACTCTGAAGAGAGCTGCCTGGGCCTCATCCTGAGGTTCTAACTCACTGGGTTTGGGGTGGGCTCGGGGCTTGCTATTTTTAGGAGGTTCCCAGGGGCTGCTGCTGCTAGGGTGGCTCTTGGGACTAGGGGAAGAGCCGCCGCGCAACACCTCAGTGCGTGCGTGGGGACTGGCAGGCCCCGGGTGCACTGCAGTCCGCTGTGCTGAGCCCCGGCCAGGAGACTTGGAGGGTCCTGGGCTCCTCGGCATGGGTGAGCGAGTCGAGGGGTACCCATGCCCACAGGAGGCAGCAGGCTCAGGCTGCGGGGAGGCGGGTTCATCGGAACAAGCAGGAGGGAGGAGGGTGCTGCCCAGCCCCTGCAGCTCTGCCAGGCCTCCGCAGGGCTGGGAAGGGCCTGCCCTGGGCCCCGGGGAGTGCAGGCCGGGCTCCAGACCCAGAGTCCCCAGGACGCAGAGCTGGGAGGGGAGGAGAGAGCCAAGCCTGGGGTGTAACGGATGGGCAGGTATAGGTGGCACCTGCGTGGGCCCTGGGGGTACCCCTGTCCAGCAAAGGCCCTGCAACCTGGGCCACCCTTCTCCCACCCTTCTGGGTCTTCTCCCGTCCCCTGTCCCCTCACCTGTGTCGCCCCCCTGACGAGGTGCTTAGAGCCAGGTCAGCGCATTGCTAAGCAGCACCTTCATCCAAATAGCATCTGGGGATGAGTTCGATCCTGTACCAGAAAAAAAAAGAAGAAGACAGCATCGGGGGGGGGGGGGAGCTGACTCCGGAGGGAGCATGGCTGCTGCTTTTTATGGTGAAAAATTTCAAACTCAAAGAAACAGTGTAACTATGGTTCCTGTGTTCCTGTGTACTCCTGATGTGCTCTGTGACTGTGTCCACCCCAGAGTTCCTTTTCTCTTTTGTCAATGCAGGGCATTGACCCCAGGGCCTTTGCCTTGAGCTACATCCCAGCCCTTTTTAAATTTTCGTTGAGACAGGGTCTGGACAAGTTGCTAAGTAGTTCAGGCTGGGTTTGCACTTGTGACCTTCTTGCCTCAGCCTCCCAGAGTGCTGGCATTACAGGTATGTACCACCGCGCCCGGCTTTCCCTGGAGTATTCTGAAGTATAATTCAGAGCTCCTCTAAGTGCTCTCATGGAAGGATCTAAAACTGAGGGTGTTTTCCTACTGAACACAGCTCCATCACCGCACATGTGAAGCATTAACGCGTTTTGTTCAGTCCCCAGCACCCAGCCTGCACCCAAATGCCTGGCGCGGTCCCCGCAGCTCTCCAGACGCAGACAAGCCAGCCACAGCGCAGGGAGCACCTCCGATGTTCCCGCAGTGCGCATCTTGCTACGGGTGCCCTGTCCACCCCTCCTGTCCACCCCTCCGTGTTTCAAGGTAAGGTCCAGGTATCTGTCCCCTTCCAAGCATCAGCATGGCTATCATGGGAGTTTTTTCTTCTTTCGACATGAAATTGACCTATAATTAAATGCATTCTAAATATGATATCTGATGAAGTAAAATCCCTTTAGGCAAAACCTCAGCGCCAACAACTGCCCCAGCCGCCGGCCGCGTGACCCCAGGACACGTCTCCTTTTCGGCCGGTAGGAGCCAGGCTGCGGGGAGATTCGCGCACAGGATTCTCCCGGACCTTCCCAGGTCTCGCTGGACCCCAGTCAGGGGCCCCACGTGGCTCTAGCGCCTTCTCCGTCACACTCACACACTCCCAGCGGCCGAGCATGACAGCAGCGGGCCGCGTGGGCACCGCGAGCCCGACCACGCTGCGAGGACGGCGCGGCACTGCCCGCCCGCGGCCACCAGGGGGCGCCGGCGCGCTGCCCGCGGCCGCACCCCCCCCTCCCCCCGGCAGAAAGCGGGGAACGTTCCAGAAAAACGAGGCTTCTCAGGACCCGCAGCCGGGTGCGCGGTCTTGGGATTCGGCGGGCAGCGCGCTGTTCGGTTTCCGTGGGGCGCCGGGGGCGGAGCCCGCTCCTTCCCTGTTGGGGGGGGTCGGAAGCCTGGGGCGACCGGGGGTCCGGGGGTGGGGCGCCCTGGGCCTGTAGGAAGCCGTGGCGCGGAGAGCAGGGGAAGAATCGGTACCGGGAATCGGTACCAGGCGCTTATGCTGCTGAGCTAAATCCCCAGCCCTGAGCGGGTAAAGGCGCCGGGAGGTTCTGAAAACATGGAGTCAGGGGAATTTGGGGGCGCACATTGCGTCCCCTGCCACGGGGGGGGGGCGAGGACAGGGAACTGCTGGGAGGTGGCTTGGGACGGCCAGCGAGAGAGTCACCCTGACGGGGCGGACCCTACCGTCTGGGGAGAGGAGAGAAAGAATGTTCTAGAATGTTCTCGGAGGCTCTCCCAGTTGGCTTTGCCTTCGGATACCTTCGCGCTGTTGGAATATTCCGTCACCCCGTGGGGGGTTCAGCTTGTGTCACTGGCAGGTTTTGCCTGGTAAAGAAGAAACTGTTGTGACACTTGTTAGAGAGGTCCAGCTGAGGACCCTGGTGGTGATGGGGGTCACCATGGCCTCCACAGGGGATCAAGAGGGGCTCAGCGCTGCGGGCAGCAAACACACAACTGGGGATTTGCAGCCAAGGAGCCGACTGAGGGGAAACGGCTGAGACGGATGGAGGGGGCACATTTCCAGGCCGAGGCCAGGCGACCAGGCAGGTGCAGGCCAGGGCCAAGGTGGAGGCTCAGCGGGGGCCACGAATCAGGCCCAGGAGGAAGCCTTTGTCTTGCCCGGGATTAGTTAGCACTTTCGGGAAGAGAAATGTTAGGTGGGGATGGGAAGGGGACAGGGAGAATGTGTGTGAGGCTGGACACACCCGAAACCCCAGCTCACTGGGAGGCTGAGGCAGGAGAGTGGAAATTCAGAGCCCAGTATGGACAAGGTAATGACTTAGTGAGACCCCGTCTCAAAAAAGGGAAACAGGCGGGAGGTGCATCTCAGCACACAGGCCCTGGGTTCAGTCGCTGGTACCACACACGCGCGTGCACACAAACACGTGCACACACATGCAAATTTCAGTACTTAAATTGGGACACATTTTAAACTAAGAAGTATGTGTGCACCTTTGCTGAAAGAAATAGTGATGATAACTTCAACAGATTTCTGAAATGAGATGAAAAAACAAACCTGCTTTTTTTTCCGGTCCAGTGAATCCAGTGGTACTGACGGTCCCCAGTGAACTGGCAGGTTCATGTGAACCCTGCTGTTCACATAAACAGTGTGTGGCACACATACCGCCCTGAAACCATGCACGCCCCCTTTCCACCCTTTTTTCCTCAGGAAGGGTCAGATTTGAACCCAGTGCCATCTGGGGCTAGCTGGGTGACTTAAGTCTCCATATTCACTCCCAGAACACTTGCTGTTCCCAGGTGTCGTCCTCTGCCAGGTCAGGCCACAGATGTCAGAAGCAGGAAATGCCCACCGAGGACGAGGGTCTGTCTTCGGTCTGCCCAGGAGCAGGCTGGGAAGCCGGCAGCTTCTGTCACCTGCTGACTCAGCAGCTCTGAGGGGGTCCCCTGGGGAACTGAGAAAGGGTGGAGGGACCTCAGCTCGCATCTGGAAGACACTGCCACCCACTCAGGGCAACTTTCCTGGAGGCTTGGGACTCCAGAACATGAGAGGGAAATGAATCAAGCCAAGCGGATTGTTTGCTCCTGCTGGGGTGGAAGAGAGAAGGAGAAACCTAGGTTTATATCATTTTACCCACAGCATTGTCCCTTCAGCTGGTGACAGGTTAAGATTTGATAGCTTTTCCCAGCACTCGGGAGGCTGAGGCAGGAGGATCGTTGCAAGTTTGAGACCAGCCTGGGCTACAAAGTGAGCTCAAGGCCAGCCTGAACTGCATAGTGAAACCCTGTCTCAAAAAGACCAAAACAATAAATAAATAAATAAATAAATAAATAAATAAATAAATAAATAAAAATGATAACTAGTTGGGGTGACTTTCACAAAGTAACAGATATGTGCTTTTAGTGGTTTTCCTCAACTGGATCTGGTGTACTTCATTATGATCACTCTTCACATGCTCACACCCTAGCGCTGCCATTTTTCATAACCTCATCCCACTCAAATACAAGAGTTGCTGATGGAAATCTTGAGGGAGCAACAGATGGGACCCGTAGGTGGTGGCTGGTGCAGCCGGGATTTCTGTGGGCGACTTCCTGGGTGGGGTGGGGCAGGGCGGCGGTGGGGTTCTGAGAAAAGGTGACTTGCACAGGTGATGGCAGATCCCTCCTTAGTGACCCTTAGCATTTTGGGTGCTTTCAGATTTTACACGTACAACCATGTTTCTTAGGGTTTAGACTATTCTGATTAAGTAAGCAAGTGCCTGAAGAAAATCGGGGTCTTCGAAACATTTTGATGTCTGATCACCAAGTCAAAACCAATGATACCAGCACTCGGGAGGCTGAAGCAGGAGGATCGCTGCAAGTTTGAGACCAGCCTGGGCTACTGAGTGAGCTCAAGTCCAGCCTGAGCTGCAGAGTGAGACCTTGTCTCAAAGACAAAAAATTTAAAAAAATTAAAAATAAAGAAGGATGACACACTGTGAATTCCACGTCATAGAACCGTGCACTTGGAGAAGTGACATCAGCTGTCTCCTCTAAGTAAACCTGCAGCGGTGCATTCAGGGTTAACGGTAACCCTGGGCTCCCCGTTACTGGTCACTGGTGGTAAGAAGCTGGTCACAGCCGCTAGGGGCTCATTGTCACTGGGCACTGGACTTAGGTCCACCCAGAAGTTGGAGGATCAATCTGGGTCTTTTATTCACCAGACAGAACCTCGTGAATGATATGGATGGCGTTTGGGATAGTCAGGGATTCAGGTGGGCAGAGCTGGGATGGTGTGCAGGCCCTGCAGGGGTGGGGGAAGCCGGCTTGGATGACGGCCAGACCTGAGAGCGGCGGGGACCAGTGAGGCCCAGCAGGCGCGAGTGTGGACGCTGCCTGAGGGTGGCCACTCTCAGGACCTGGCCACTGTCGTTGGACCCTTGTTACAGCCTCTATAGGTGTTGCTACCAGGGTGCTTGCTGCCCCGGCTAGGCCATCACTGGGCCTCTGGGTCACAGCCTTAGGGCACTCTGGTGTCCCTTGGCCCATAGCAGTGTCATTTCACTCTGTCCCCTTGTCACAGTGCTTCCTTCCCTCTGTGCATGGTTCTGCATCCCAGTCCCCTTCCCTAGGGAAGACGTCAGCCACGGTGGACTCTCGGCCCACCCGATCCATTAGGACTTCACCAGAACTTTTTTTCCACAGTAGCTGGGCATGGTGGCCCACACCTGTAATTCCAGTACTCGGGAGGCTGAGGCAGGAGGATTATACAGCCTGGCCTACTTGGTGAAGCATTCTCTCACATAATCAAGAAATGCATAATCCCACTCACAGGTTCCAGGGGACCATGAGTTTCAAGGGACACAATCTAGCCCAGGACTAGGCCCAGGTGACACTCCTGCACCTCAGCTCTGGGCTGTCATAGAGACACCCGCGTGTCCACAGGAGGGACGTATCACACTGAGAACGGGAGGGGGGCCTTTCCTTAGCGTCACAATGAGTCACCCTAGCTCCGGCAGGATGAGCATGAAAGCCAGCCATCAGTGTGGAAAACCTTTCGCTCCAGACTTTCTTCTGCTGTGAAGCCTGTGAATTTGTCTTAGCCACCAAGACTGAGGTGTAAATACTGGGGTTTTGGCTGAGGGTGAACGAAGTCTTTCTCCCTGGCCACATGCACCTCTCAGGTCCTCTTCAGCAGCTCCAGGGTCACATGGTTGAGGTGCATTGTTCTTTCTCCTGCGCTGGGCTCTTCCTGGCATCTCCCAAGAGGCAACAGGAGATGAGTTGAGTGTGCATTTCCTCTCAGGGCTTCACTCCCCAGCCAGGATCAGCAGGAGTTTCTGCTGCTCTAAGCAGGCACCCCTTTCCTGTAGCCAGGACTGTGAGGGTCCCCAGTGGCTGGCTGTGACACTCCTGGGAGGGTGTGGGACACCCCAGGTGAGACGGTCCATTTGGGGGAGGAAGTGAGGTCAGTGGGGTGCGAGGTCAGTGGGGTCAGTGGGGTGTGACCTTGAAGTGATATTGGGACCCTGGTCACTTCCTGCCCCTCCCTGAGCTTCCTCTGCCATGAGCACTTGGGCCCTGATGTACAGCACTGCCACAGCCCCAAAGCCACAGGGCCAGAGGGTGCTGAAAACATGAGCCAACATAAATCTTTCTGGTTACATTGATTAGTCTCAAGTATTTATCACAGCAGTGGAAAGCTGACTGTTACACAATCACAGACAAGCTGCCCTTCCAGAAATGTGGGATAAATCAGGGAGCCTCCAGGGTTAGTCCCTTTCCGAGCACTGGGACACCATACTTGACACCCACAACTTACAGTGGGGTGGCAGGGGTCGGGTGGGGTGTTCGTTTGGCTCACGGTTTCACAAGGTTCAGTTCATGGTCTGCAGGGTCCAAGGCAGGAACATCATGGCGGAGGGTATGGAGGATGTTCAGTTCATGGCAGCCAGGAAATAGAGCAGTGGAACAGTGTCAGAGAGGATGGGGCCAGGGGTCAGACACAGGCCCAAGGTCACAGCCCCATGACCTACCCAGACACACCCAGGCTCCCCTGCGTGGCTCTCATGCCAATCAAGTCGATACAATCAAGCAGAATCACCACTCTCCCCGGCCTCCCCGGCCTTCCATTGCTGGTGACAGCCACGCAGAAGCGTCACATGTTCCTCTCCACACTGTGAGCTTAGTCCCCTGGCGAGGCTGTTTGTTTTCCAGGCCACAGACACAGGACCTGGCTGCCTGAAAATGCAGACCACTGTGTGTTAGATAAAAGCCCTGGGCAGGGTCTGTGCGACAGCCAGCCCCAGAACTCAGGAGGCCGCCAGTGGCCCTGTTCCCAGCCCAGCCTCGGTCTCCCCAGCCCACAGCCAGCCACTGCTGTCTTGAATCCCAAAGGCTGACGGTCACCCCGAATCCTTTATTTCCCCAGCATGCTCTCTGCATCTTGGAGCAGACGGATGGGGCAGAGCACTAAGAGTGGCCACGCCTTTGGTCCGTGTCCGGCCAGCACCCTGGGGTGGTCTGCCTTGTGCACTGCCGGTGTTAGGCAGCACCCCGCCTCTGCTCACAGACCCAGGAGCACCTTCCAGCTGTGACTGCCACTGGCTCTTGGTGCGCACGGTTGTTCCTGGTGAGACTCACTGTGCCAGGCTGTTATTTCGGATTCGACCCTCAGAACAGGGAAGACGGAAGGACACGTGAAACCCAGCCCAGCCCCGTCGTGAGAGGAACCCAGCCCGGCCCCATTCTCTAAGCGCCAACTTTTTCCTGCCTTCTGCTGCCAGTCCCTCCCCAGGGACCGAGATGGGACATGTGGCCGACAGTGTTTCTCCCAAAGGGCCCGGCCTCGGGCAGCCCAGCAGGGGACAGCACCGCAGCCCCCGTTCTCCTGGATTCATGCTTTCGGTGCCAGCACTTCCGGTCCTCAGAGAAACTAAGTATCAGGGGAGCGGGATCAGCTCAGGGGATGTGGGGAGCCTGCAGTGCCGAGACAGGAGGCGTGGACAGAAGTTGGGGGACCCACACAGAGTAGGGGACCGGCAGAGTGAGCGCTGTGTGTGCTTTCGTCTCCCGATCCCCAGAACCGGAGCGGAGCTGGCAGTTGCTTATGGGCTCGAGTTCCGGGCTGAGCGCTTGGGCTACCTCAGGCCTCCTGTACCAGCTAGAACTTGGGGGATTTTCAGGGCACTGAAAGGAAGAAATGCAGCCGCCCCTCTTCTCCCTGTTTCGCTTTCCCTGGGTTTAGTTACCCACTGTAATTGTGGTCTAAAAACATGTGGAAAATTTCAGAAATCAAGAATTCCTAGGTCGTGAGCTGTACACCAGGCTGAGCAGTGAGTGGATGTAGTCTTGGGGTATGACAGTCCTGTGTCCTGGCATCCCTGCTGTGTCTGCTGAGTGGCCGTCACGGCGGCTGGCGCCGTATCCCAGCACCTATGTGCAGGTGACCCTCATGACAGCCCCAGGGTATGAGAGTGCTGACGGCTGCCCTTCTCCTGCGTACACCGTCCTGACTGCTGTTTGACCGCCGGACGCAGGTATTGTCGCTCACTGGGCCCAGCTGATTTAGCTAAGCTTGCCAAGGTGACCACATGGAAGAAAAAGCAGTATCTGTGTGGTTCAGCACTGACCAGGGGTCCTGGAAACGTTCCCTGTGGGAGCAGCGATGCTGTGATCAAGGGGTGACACTGGAGGCGCTGTTACCAATTCTCCATGACCCCCTCAAGTGCGTGAGGCTGTGGTCTCAGAGTCTGATTCCTGGGGGACCCCGCTGTCCCCCGCTCATTCTCTTCCTGCTTGGGACCTGCGATGCAGAGCCCTGGGACACCTTTGAGGGGCGAGGAGAACCCACAGCCTGCAGGCGGAGAGCTCTGCATTTCCAATGAGGAAATGGTGATTATTTGTTAGGCACCCAGTGGTCGCTGAGGGAGGTCAGCAGGCAGCCGCTTCCTGCTGGTGACAGCACTTGGTGTGAGTGGCTGTGGGGATGCGCAGTGCTGGTGCAGCCCCTGTGTCCCCCGTAAGTGTCCTCCCCAGCGCAGCCCCTGGGTTTCTTTTCCTTGAAGAAACATCTCTTCTCGCCCGTCCTCTGCTTAAGAAATTCACACGAGGCTCAGTGGTCAGTTGAGCGTCATTCATGACTCTGGGACTCTGGCCTGCCTGGGTCTCCCCGAAATACAGCAGGAACTCTGGTCCCTGACACCAGGGTGGCCTCCACCCCCTCTCCCACCCATGCCACCTCCTGGCGCCCTCTCTCTGCTTCATCCTGGCTTGCTGGGGGTAAGGTTAGGAAAGCTGCTCCTTTGACCGTGATTGGTCAGTGGGGTGAGCACGTGACCCAGGCTTAGCCAAGGAAACCCCGGCGTAGGGTTCCTGTGGAGCCACAGGAAAGATTTCCTGCGAGTCAACTCCTGTGAAGCTCCCACGATTTCCCTAACTAGGTCAAACCCTGTGGAGTTGCTGGTATTGGACTATTTCTCACCTCCAAAAACCTGGCGGTCTCTCAGGGCGCACCTCATGTATTGCTGGGCTGGAGGAGCCCACAGAGAGAAAGGGATGAGAGAACCCGCGTGGGCGTAGACAGTGGCCAGCGAGGGGGCCAGGGAATCCACGGCAGGGACGCGGTTTCTGGGGAGCAGCGGACCTGTGATCCTACTGGTCATGTGGCATCCTTTGGGGCCCTGGTGGACGTGGGAGATCTGTCCCTGCCAGGCTGAAACCGGAACCTGGGGGCCCGGATTCAAGGGTCCGCCCAGCTGCCCAGACGGAGGGTTGGCATGACATCCGCATTTCCCTTCCGGGCCCTGCGAGGGTGTGGTGGGCTCGCTGAGTTTGTCTGCTTTCAAGTGCTGGCAGGGTGTGAAGGACACAGAGGTGGCCTCGGCTGGGCTCCTGACAGGTGACATGCAAGTCTCGAGGACATTCAGACTGCATCACCAGGCACGGTGGTGCTCTCTGCCTGACAAAGCCAGCTGAGGGCCCGGAATGCCGTCCCCCAGGAACCTCCTCCTCTGGCTTTTGCATTTTCTCTTTTTTCCCACGGTGCTGAGGTCTGAACCTTGGGTGCCAGGCAAGGGCTGTGCCACAGAGCCGCTCTAGACCGGGCTGCAGCTTGAAGGAGACAGCAGAGGGGACCTCAGAGTGAGAGGAGAGGGGCCCCTCCCATGGCGATCAGGGAGCCCCCGCAGGGTGTTACCCAGGACACCTCCCAGGGAGCAGATCGTGTCTTCCTTCTCCTCCTCCTCCTCCCTGTGTACAGATTTCCTGTGCAGACAAAGCCGGGAGGGAGGCGTCAGTAAAGTTGTTTATTCAAGGCCTTCTCTCTGCTAAAACAGGAGATTGCTGCCGTGGGAAGCGTCCGCCAGGGGGCAGTCGAGCCCAGTACATTGGCCGCTGAGGCCCCGCTGTCCCAGTCGCAGGTGAGCTCGCCTGAGGTCCTCCCCACCAAGTGCCCCACTCCGCTTTTTCCTAGGCTCAAGACGTTTCCTGCAATATGTGAGTCTATTTTAAAATTCATTTTCCATTAGCTGAAGGTGAAGAGTGGAAAAATATAATGAACACTGGAAAGAATTGGAGCAGAGGTATAAAAGTCAGCGATGGGGATTTTAGGCACAAGAAAACCTCCGGGTTTGTTCAAAACAGCTCTGTTTGGGCTGGGAATTTAGCTCAGTGGCATAAGCACCTGCCTGGCAAGTGCGAGGTCATGAATTCAATCCCCAGCACCGCAAAAAACAAAACAAAACAAAACAACAACAACAAAAAAAAACAGCTCTGTTTTAAAATGGAAACTCCCAGAAACGCCCTCCATCCTGGGAAAACTGGAACGATTGTTCTGCCTGGGAAGATTAGGTCAGTGGAGACCAGCAATTTTGGCCAACACTGTTTATGTTTGTGAGTGTTTGTTACACAGCGACAGCCAACTGATACAATGACTATGACAGCACACTGTCAAGTCTCTAATACTCATTCACATCCCAGAAAAGCCATGGTAGTGCTGAAGGTCAGTGCAGCATCTGCCAGAAAAATCCAAGGACATCACAGAAACATGAAACTCTTAGGAAAAGCAGAAATTATGTGGTCCAAGCTGCAGTCTTTTGGTGAATGTTTCTTGTACTATTTTTATGTGTATATTGCCACCCAAATTAAATAATGAGCAACCTGAGCCCGGGACAATGTATAAATTTAATCGTAACTAATTTCACTTTCAGATTCAGGCATTGTACTCTTGTTGTAATAGACTCTAAGCTTATGGTACAGATGGTGACCATATGACACAGAATGGTGACTGATGGGGTGACGTCCTGTGCCCTGGTCAGATCAGATGCGCCCACTCCAAGCTATCTTGGCATGGGCCCCTGCTGACCCTTGCCAGGCTTCATTCTGCCTACATGTTTCCCTCTGGCTCTTGCTGGAGCTGCCGTGCATACACCAGCTGACCTCACGGCTGGCTCAGCAGCAGACACCTGCCTCTTGCAGTTCTGCAGGCTAAAGCCAAGGTCCCAGCAGAAGGTGTCCTCCAAGGCCTGCTGGCTTGCCCATGGCCCACTTCCTGCCGGGTCTCCTCATGGTCACCCTGTGCCTTCTTTCTGGTATGTACGTTTCCAGGTGTAAGGACTCTGGCCATAGTGAATCGGGGCCCACATGGTGGACCTTATTTGAATGAATGAATAAATGAATGAATGAATGAGTGAGTGTTTTCTCCAGGAACATCCTGCTTGCTCTGGTCCCTGCTTCATCTCTATCCCCTAGGCACTGCAGGGCAGGGCAGGGGTGGGGCCATGCCCGCCTTTTCATGTTTCTGGTGATGGAGGTTCCATGTTAATCTCGTTGACAGGAAGCAAGTAGAGGTGGAAAAGGGGACTAATGTGGGTACAGGAGTCCGGGGGAGGCTCATCTGGACCCGGTTTGAAGCACCTGATGGGCACTGGCGCATTTCTTGGTGCCAGGCTGAGCTTGGGCAGGAAGCAAGCGCTCAGTAGCAGCAGGGGGTCCTTGCAGGAGCCCAGCATGGCACAGGGCACCTAAACAGCCCTGTCATCCACTGGCACAAGTATTTATTTATGGGGTTTTTCATTTTGGGCATGAAGAACTAGATGGGTTAGAAAGTCAGGCTGTGGGCCTCAGGGCACCTATGCACTTACATCATAGCATAAGGGCGATCAGTTAGTCTCTTCATCATCGGAGAACTGAACGAACAAACGAGAGGACACATGGCTGTAGCATACTATGCTCTGGATTTAACCACTGTGCTCCTTTAACAGACCTATCCAGTTGCTAGTCCTCAAAATCCATTTTTCACCCTTAATGTATCAGTCAGCAGGAACTAGGTTAGGCTGTGGTAACAAATGTCTCTGAAATTTTACTGATATAATGAGAGAGGCTTGTTTCTTGCTACTTGTCCATCTGGGGTCAGCTACGGCTGTGCCTCCTGTCTTCTCTGCTTTGAACTCTGGGATAATGGAGCAGCCTCTAGCTGAATTATCCATCATCATAGACAAACAAACTCCACCTAAAACATAAGAACACAGTGAACCAACACTGGTTACCTCTGCTCTGCTCTGCTCAGAAATGACCCCCATCATTTTCATATCCTTTCCCCACATCTTATAGTCCTATAGTCATATGGCCACGTGTGTTAGGGTTAGGTTACCTTGAGAAAATACCTGAGAAAAACAATATTAGGAAGGAATGGTTTGAGAAGGTTCAGTCCATGGCCTCTGGCCCCATTGCTTTTAGGGCTGTGGAAGGCAGAAACATCACAGCAGGAGGCACACGGTGGCACACAGCAAGCAGACAGGGGGAAGAGTGGCCAGGGATGACATGTACCGTCAAGAGCAGGCTCCCAAGACCTAGCAAGGTCTCGACATCTACCCCATGTCCCATTGGCCTAAGAAACTATGAATCCATCAGTGGATTAATCTATTCATGAGTCAAAGCTCCCAAAGGCCCTTCCTCTGATCACTGTAGAATTTCTAAACTATAACACCAGCCCATCACCAACGGGCAGGAAAGCAGAATCCCCGGGGGGAAAACAGACCCTCGGGAGTGCTGACACAGTGGGCCACGGCTGATACGTGGGAACTGCTCACTGTGTAGTTTAAACCTGCCTGGGGGCCTCAGTCACATTCACGAGGAGAAGAGCAGTAGTTCACTAGGAACCAGGAGAGACCTAGCAGGAGAGTAGAATGGACAGGGAGGACCGGGTCGTGAGGGGCGATTCACAGCCTGAGGGGCCCACCGGCGCTTAGGGACTTGACTGATTCAAGGCTTCTGAGGAAGAGGACCTGGCAGAGGTGGCCGGGCCGTTCTGACAGGGAGACCAGCGGAGGAGACGGCACACATCCCGCCGGGCAGATGTCGCACAGGAACACGCCAGCAGGGCGCTGCAGGGCGGCCTCCAGACGGCTTTCTCCATGTTTCGTTGCAAGAAAGGCCTCCTCTCGGAGCCGCTCATGCACATGCTTTGGGGAGAAGTCATCAGAGTCTCACTTCTCTCACGTCCCAGAGAAATTTTAGGGACATCAAAGAAATATGTATCGATAATTAAAATCATGGATAAATCAGAGAGAACATGAGAGATAGCTTTGTGTGCTCTCTGTATGAAGACTGTTTTTCTTTCCAAGTGGAAAGGCAGTCGGAAAGAATCCCTAAGGGAAGAAACCAACAGGGTGGCTGCTTAGACATTTTAACTCCCACACACATATCCATAAAAAACCTTACCGGAAATGAAAAGCCAAGGATAAACTGGAAAAATAAATGTTTGTCCAAATGTATTAAAGAGTTATAGCCTTGAGTACCTGAAAGTACAAAGTACTTTTTTTGTGGTTGGTTTTTGAGACAAGATCTCACTGTATAATTCAGGCTGGCCTTGAACTGAGGTTGATCTTCCTGTTTCAGCCTCCTGAGTGCAAACGTACAAAGTACTTGTGTTAATAAGAATAAGATCCTAGAAGGGAAATAAACAAAGACCATAAATAGACAATTTATGGGAGACAAAATAGACGTGGAGGATCAGTAACTGCAAATGAAAAGTTGGAACTGTCAACCTCAGCAGTAATGAAAGACGTCAACCCCGTGAGTGGCATGTGTTAGCTGGTTCCATGGGTGAGGACTGAGCCTGTCCGGGGCCAGGAGGCTGTGTGCAGACTGGCGCCTCTTGGCATCGCGGTAGACACTGGGCTGCACAGTGGCCTTCCAGGGGTCCTCAGCCCTGCTGACCCAGCCGCTCCCTTGTGGGCATCTCCCTGGTGGGTCGCCTCCCAGTTACCTGTGCTCAGGAAACCGGCAGAGATGTGGCTGGAGATCTGGGTGCACCTTGTAAATGTCAGAACAGGGGCGCAGGCGATCTAACAGCTGGAATCCGCAGGAGCGCAGCGTGTGGTCAGGAAAGGGGACGGCGGGGAAGGCACGTCTGCCAGGCGGGCAGCGCTGAGCAGCGCACTCTGATTGCATTCAAATGTGACCCAAGAAGTCCCCACCCCTCTCCTGTCCCCCCCAGCCCCCCGCCTCCCATCCCCCACACCCCTTCCCAAAAGTGACAGACATGTCCACATGCTTGTCACTCCACCAGAGGTTTTCAGTGTGAGACCGTTCTTTGTGAGGAAATCCAGGTCATCACATGACTTTCAGCTGAAGAAGCTCGTGGGTGCTGGTCTTAGTTATTCTCAGTGCTGGGACCAAACACCTGACAGCCACAAGTTAAGGGGAGAAAGGTTCTTTTGGCTCAAGCTGTAGTCGGCTGGCTCCAAGGCAGGGCAGGCAGAGGAGGAACAGCCCACGGCAGGGCAGGCAGGAAGCAGCATGGAGCCTTCCCTTCCCTTTTGTCCCACCCAGGGCACAGGCCTGCTGGGTGGTGCCACCCACACCCGGGCGGGCCCTCCCAGGGTCCACACCCAGAACTACGCTAAGCCCATCAGCGCCCGGGCTTAGTTATCACTCACCTCGAATCTACATTCACACACCTCACATGCAGCTACTTCTGAACCAACCCCATGTGTGCATGAGCGTTTGGGGGGCATCTAGACATGAGATGTGACAGTGCTCCTAGGCGGAGAAGAGTCTGGAGAGAGGGGGGGATGATGTCATGGTAGCTCTGGCAGAAAGGGGGACACAGTGCAGGAGGGGAAGAGAGAGAAGTGGAGGAAGCTGGGGGCAGGGAGCTGGTGGGTGCCATCCTGCCAGTGGCATCCGGGCCTCAAGTCAGGGAGGGACACTGTGACCACCGGGTAAGCGAGAGAGACGCCTGGGTGAGGTCGGAGAGATGAGTGAGGTCTGCAGGCAACAGAGGCCAGGGAGATGCGTGGTCGCATGGTGGCCAGGACCCTGTGCTCAGCAACGGGAAACCAAGGGCGAAGCCAGCTGGGCCACGCAAGGCGCTTCCTGGGCGCTGGGCGCTCTTGCCTGTGTGGGTCCCTTAATCCATTCAAAACCGTAACAAGGAAATTTTACTTGGTGCAGGGTCCTGCTCCGCTGGGCGGGCTCCCTGGCACTCCCGAGGGTGCTCCCCTGTTGAGGGCCCCATCAGAAGTGCGGACAGCAGTGTCCCGGGCAGTGCATTCCTCGTCAGGCAGCAGGGCCCTGCAGGTCTTCATGGCCAAGGCCCAGCGGCCAGCAAGATGCCAGGCGTTCTCAGGGCTTCTGCAGGTGCTGCCAGTCACCTGCCAGGCCCAGCAGTGTGGAGACCCCAGCGTGGAGGCTGGGGGAGGGGCTGGGGCAGGTGTGCAGGGGGCAGGGGAGCGGGCTCACAGCCCGACCTGGAGCTCCAGCCCCCTGGCGAGGGACTCCAGGCGCTTTCCCAGCGCTGCTGCTGCCCTGTCAGCCTGATTTCCTCCCTTTTATTTGTAGAGCTGTTTCCCACCCCGCCCCACCCCACCAGGCCAAAAGGACCAGAGGGCATTTAGGGTGCTGACCTTTTGCAGGAGGGCTGACCCTTCTCACGCACACAGATTTTATTTGTAATTCAAGGCCCTGAGATGGTCGTAGGCAGTTGGTCCCCCTCTGGAATTATTTCTGGGACAACAGCATTACCCCAACTTTCTTTTCGAATCCAGTGTTATAAACTTTGTGGTTGGTTTTCCACTTTTAACAGAGTAATAAATACCAACCTCCAGGGGTGTCCAGCGCACAGCCTGTGGGCTGCGCGGCCCCGGCCACTGGGCAGAAGATCCTAAACTTTTGACTTTATTATGTGACTTTTAGTGATTTTATTTTTTTCATGACCTGATTGCACAGCGCTCAAGTCGGGTGACCCCCCCAACAGCATGTGGGTAGGATGCTGTCCAGAGCCGACTCTGTGCTTTGCCACACATAGTCAGTCTGCTAGCACACACAGTCAGTCTGCTACCACACACAGCCCGGGCAATGGAAACCCACATGGATCAGAGGTTCTCAGCAGGCACCTGTCCTGGGCAGATTTTCCTGGTTGACCCGAAATTGGGTCACCAAGGTGGTTCTGTTTATAGCCACCTGTATCGAGTAGTGTGTGCCAGGACAGACAGATGACCCTGGGCTTACTGCTGCTGCAGCCTAGCCAATGAGGACTTGAGCAGATGTCTCTGGAGGGGGAGGGTGGGCCTGAGGGACTTTGGGCTCCCCATCCCTGTCCCTGACTCCCAGGAGCGTGTGCACCCTGCGACTCCACGCAAAGTGCAGTCTGTGAGAGCCAGTGGGACCTCTGCGGGGTCTGTGCAGGGGAGGCCCCCTTTCTAGACAGGCTCAGCCGGGTCACAGCTGGAAGCGTTTCCAAGGGAAATTCAGAGTTGCCAGAGGCATTTACCCGGTATTTTATTGTAATTGTTTAATTTATGCTTTATTTACCTTCAGGATATGATCTGAAAACAAAAGCGGGGTCCCACTGCCTTTTTCTGCCCCACATGGTCAGGAGAGTGTACGTCTCCTCGGGTCACTATTCTTTTTTTCTCCTTTAAACAGGAACTGGGGCTTTGAACTAAATTTTCCGCCGCTGGCGCTGAGCGCCCCGAGTCCCCACAGCTTATGTTCCTGGAGTCAAATGAAGCTCAGTTCTGCTGAGAACACTGGAAAGTTTCACCGCAGGGATCGGGGACCAGGGCTGCAGAAAGTCAGGGGGGCACGTTTTAGGGTCCAGTTTGCCACCAGAAAACCAGGAATCAAGCCTGGGAAGGGGGCACTGGTTCCTCACAGACTGAGACTGGGGACCCCAGGCTGCCCCTCCACCCACACCCCATCCTCCTCCTGTGCTGGGCTCCTGTTCCGTTTTGATTGTTCTGCAAATAAAAGAAACCCCAAGCTCAGCAGAGGCCTTGCTTACCGCTGGCACAAGTATAAAATAAATAACAAAAAAGAAACCTGCGCCTTGCACTACTTTTCCGAGGTTGAGTGTGTTCCCAGGAGCACAAGGCCAGCTTGTTGCTGGGGCCAGGGGTGGACGCAGTGGCCTGTCATGCTCCTCTCTCTGCTCTCCATAGGCTTCATTCCTTCCCTGTGGTCCCCTCTCCCTCCCTCCTTCCCCCTTCCTCTCCATTAACGACAAGACAGTCACCTTAAAAAATTCTTCTGGCAGTGTTAGGGATGGAACCCAGAGCCTCCTGCATGCTAGGCAAGGCCCTGCCACTGAGCTACACCCAGCCCTTTCTATTTTATCTATTTTATTTTATGACAGAGTCTCACTAACTTGCCTAGGTTAGCTTTGAATTTGGAATCCTCTTGCCTCAGCCTCCTGAGTAGCTGAGATAACTGGTGTGCATCACTGTGCCTAGTTAAAATTTTAAAAAAATTTTTTTAACCTAACAATCATTATAGATTGCACAGAAAGTTGCAAAAATAGAGTGTCTGGCTGTGGAGGTGCGCGCCCCCCGAGTGCTGGGATTAACCGGCACGCGCCACCACACCGGCTGCTTGTCTATTTTTAAAACATGGCGCAGCTCAGACCGTTTCAATTTGTGTCGAGCTAGACCTAACCATGCCACCAAATACAGGTGTGACCTCCGGCAAGTCCTTGGTCCCCTCTGGGTCACCTCCTTGTCTACAAAGCCAGGTGATCTCCAAGGTGTGCCTGGGCATCCTTGGTTTTGGTGGCTGGAAGGTCACCAGGGAGCACCCAAAGGGCTGAGCCCACATGAGCTCTGTGCTGAGGGCTGGGCAGGGAAGCACAAGGACATTTGGGCTGAGGGTTGCTGTGTGCCCTGGCGGAGGCCAGCGCAGCCCTTCACAGCAGAGGGGAGGGATGGGAAGAGCCGGGGCAGCACAGAGCCTTGCTCAGCCAAGGGCCGAGCGGACTGCAGAGTGGGCAGGAGTTCACCTTGGAGGCCCCCAGGCTGGAAGCAGGTGACATACAGTCTCAGCAATTAGAGCGCTCATCCAAGGGCCTGCAAGTGCAGCGGAAATGGAATCAGGTGCCGAGGATGACACCACTCCCAGGTGCTGAGGGAGGCAAGGACGGGGAGATGGCGTTTGCTGCAGGAAGGGGCCCTGGAGCGGGGAGAGCAAGTGAGCACAGCTGGGGGAGGCGTCGTGAAGCAGGGGAGCACAGGCCCCTAGGATGGCGCACAGGCCAGGCAGGGGCCCTGAATGCTGAGATAAAATCGACCGCAACCCAAGCTTCCAAGAAATGGAAAGTCAAGGACAAAAATCTGTGTTTTGTTCTCTGACTCCGTCCAACCTATTTTCCAGTTTGGCTCGGGCTAGAAAGTCAGGCCCAGGAGGTGCTTCTAGCACCATGCAGAGGGCAGTGTTGGATACAGAGTCAGATGTTGGTTGGTGGTTCACTTCAGAACTTTGATTCACCTCCTGGGCAAATAAACTGATTTCTCTGAGGAGAGTTGTGGTTGGGACCCAAAATGTCCCTCAAGGCATAAACGTCTGCCTGGCAAGCACAGGTCACCAGATGAGATCTCAGGTGACTCTGTTAAAGCTCGAAAGTTCCATCCCTGGTACAAAAAAAAAAGCCCCCCAAATGTTCATTGCATTGAGGGCTTGGTCGCCAGCTGGTGGGCTTTCTGAAGGGCGACTGGATCATGACAGTGCTGACATCATCAGTAGATTAAGTCCTTTTTTGGATTCACACTGAATGGGTGTGAGGTGGTGGGGCTGGGTTGGAGAAAGTAGTCACCAGAGCATAACCTGGAAGGTACATCTTGTCTCTGGTGCTCTGGCCGTCCCTTCCCAGGCTGCCATGAGGGGAGCCTGCCACCATGCCATTCTGCCATGTTCCTGCCTCTCCTTGGGCCCAGAGGCCATGGAGCCAGTTGACTGTAGACCGAACCCCCTGAAACCATGAGCCTTTCCTCCTCTGTGTTGGTATTCTCAGGTATTTTGTCATTGCGATGGAAAGCTGTCTGACACATGGGGTGTTTGGACTGGATTGTGCCCCGCTCTGCCACAGATTTGTAGGTTGAACCTTTAGTCTCTGACACCTCAGAATGTGACCATGTTTGGAGACAAGATCTCAGGTGACTCTGTTAAAATGAATTCAGTTAAACGGCCCCAACCCAGTATGGCTGGGTTCTTCTAAGAGGAAACACGGACAGACACATACAAAAGGAAGACCACGGGAGGAACAGAGAGAAGGCAGCCACCGCACGCCAAGGACGAGGCCTCAGAGGAACCAGCCCAGGACCTCTTGATCTCGGACTCCACCTCCAGACTGGGAGGAAGTGGCTTCTGTTGTGGAAGCCATGGGGACCGGGGTTCCATGTTGAGGTGGCCCGGCCCAGCTGAGGCAGAGCTTCTTGGGCAGTGGCAGGGAGGAGACAGTGTGCATGGCTAGCAGCTGGCAGCCAAGGGCCGTGGAACGTGGCTTCTGTTACGGCAGTAGCCCGGGAGCTCTGGATGTAAGCAAGAGAGGGCACATAGGGGCTCCATGGCGTCCTCCATTTTCCTCTGAAGAGTTGGAGGTCCCTGAGGGGGACATCGTGACGCACGGGATGGGTGACAGGGTGGCCCATTTGTGTGTGCTTCTGACACCAAGGGGACGCTGATGCTAGACACACTAACCGCAGCGGCTTCCTTCCTGGTACCTCTGCAGGCACCCAGGGTGTTGGGGTGGCCATTACGTCTTGCTGATGGGCTTGAGGACAGTTGGTGGCCAGAGCGCTGCTGTCCACATAGCTCCTCTCACCGCAGTGACACAAACAGAGGTCTCTCTCCCGCCTGTCCCCTGGGGTTAGCTTGCCATGGACCTGGCATCGTTTCCTTCCAGATCTCCTGGGACCGGTGCCGGCATCAGGGCTGAGAGGTCCCTGCAGAGCACCGGTCTCCGAGTGGCACACGCTGGCTGGACACCTTCACCCCTGTTCACTCCTCTGCACGCTGTGAGGAGTTGCTGTTGTCACGCTGTCACGGCTGCAGGTGGCCTGGCCGCCTGTCACCTGCGTGTGGCCAGCTGCCTCTCCCCGCTGGCTGCCTTCGCTCCCTCCTTGGCCCAGATGGATGGTGGTGAGCTGGGTACCTAGGCCCGTTTCGCTCGCTCCTCAGAACCAAGTGCCATCTGTCTTGTGGCCCCTGGCTGAGGACAAGCTTGTGTTCCCTCCCCTGGCGCCCGGCCCGTGACACACCAGATCCCGCCCAGCCTTCTGCTCTCTTCCTGCCCCCGTTTTGGGTCCCGTCCATGGGATTTTGTCACAGGGATCCTGGCCCGGCTCTCTTCTCTCAGACGTTTACTCAGTCTTGCAGGGATTTTTTTTTTTTT
>PVLA01006599.1:0-10805 GCA_004027455.1 Hydrochoerus hydrochaeris | reverse complement strand
GATCACAGGCGGTGCCTTTATTCCAAGACTTTTCATACACACAGGTTTGGTGTCAGGACCTGGTGTTTCCCAGCTGCCTCTTTTCCAGCTCCTTCCAAGTCGGGCTGAGCTCTGTGTGACCCAGCTCTGCTTCCGGGCTGAGCTTGCAGCTGGCAGATTCTCCTGGGGTGGTTTCCCGGCCCCAGAAGAAGCCGAGAACGCTCTCAGGGTGGTGACTGTGGTGACACCAGAGAAGTCGCCTGAGGCAGCCGATGGCACTTTCTGAGCCCCAGCCCCTTTTCCGGGTCTCCCCACCGGAACGCACACTGCAGCAGCAGCGGGGGTGGGGAGGCCGCAGTGTGTCCGCCTTTGCCAGTGGGTGGGGAGGGGGCTTGGCAGGGAGCACTGTGGCCACCAGCTCTAACCCAAGCTGTACCCCAGCTGTCCCTCACCTCCTTTACCTGTTCCTTTGCCGTCTGACCTTGGAGCCCATCTGGGCACAGCACAACCTGCCTCGTCTGAGGCAGAAGTGACAGGAAACCACCTCCCAGACTAACTCCCAAGGGGACATAGAGTGTCTCCACTACCGACTCGAGCATCTGCCGTCGTTAATGAGCAGTGAAGTGTGATGCGCAGAGCTAGGGCCAGTGTCTGGCCACACCCAGCTGAGCCAGCACCCAGCTCCCAAGCCTTGGGGAGCCCCTGCCACCCCCAGAGGCCCGGCCACCTCTTTCCTGTCTTTAGCTGCACCGTGAGGCTGTGTCCATGTCCTGAACCCATTCAAAATATCTCCCCTTTGTGGTCGTTTTGACCTTGGGGAGGAGCCGGAGGTCACACAGTGCCAGGTCCCATGAATACAGAGGAGGAGGACACAGCAGCAGCGGTCGCTGTGGGTTTTCAGCTCGCAGTGGAAAGACACTCACGAAAGCATTTCTAGAGCTGCTGCAGAAAGTAGCGGGCAAGACGGGATGAGTGTGTTTGAGGCAGAGGAGATTTCGAGAGGGATTCATGGCCAGTGTCCTTCTCTGTAACAGATCTTTTAATTGAAACATTCACCATATATTTTAATCACACCTTGTGTGTGCAGCATATCATCTATTATATACACTAGCGTTATACATGACTGTCTTAATATGTTATCCTAGATTAATATACAATAGTAATAGAGGTGTATCAGTATACTCTGTTCACTACCATGTAGCAATACGTATGTACAGTCAGCTAAGCATATATGCTCTGTATGACGTGTAGCATAATAATATAACTGTGAATATTGCATACACTCCTGTTACGTATACTACCTTATATATAAAATTCAGATATTGGATCCGGTCTGTTATGTATAGGGTTGTGCATCTCAGTCTCTGGTCACAGGTTCGTGGTCTGTGACCTTTCGGGACAGTTAATAACAAAGCTGGAGGCACCATCTCCTGGTCGCCTGTAGGCTGTGGGCTGAAGCTGACAACGTAGGCTTGTCCCAGCTGTCACCTTAAAGGACGACGCAGCCCCACCCCACGCAGCCCAGGGTGGAGGCTGGAGGCCACCCTGCTCTCTTAGGGCTGAGCCACACAGTGGCCAAGGCTCGGGGCGCCCTGGGGAGAAGTAACAGTGACAGAGATGAGGGCGGCTCTGGTCACAGAGAGGCCAGCCATGTGTAGCCTCTCGGTGAACGTGCCCACAGCCCGGGTTGGCTGTCTCAGAAGGGGCCTTGGGGGCCGGGACAGCCTGGGAAAGACCAAGGTGTCCCCCACCCCGATCCTCAGGACAGAGCCCTCCTTACGTGTGATGAAATCAAGGCACAGAGACGATGAATGACTCGTGCCAGACACACAGCCAGCCTGTGATGGCTCTGGCCTCCCCGACCTCATCCTTTCCGGACACTGCCACGTCCCTGGTCCTTAGGTGACTAAGACAGAGAGACAGACAGAGACAGACAGAGAGAGAGACAGAGAGAGACAGAGGCAGAGAAAGGTTTGTCCCCGAGCCTGCAGCATGGGGAAATAACACCCTGGGCCGGTGGGACAGGTCCCGGTCTCCCTAAGGGCAGGAGCTCCATTCCCCTGATCCGGCAGCCTGGAACTGGTTAGCGTCTGGAGAGCATAAACCTAGTTCAGTGTGGTCACTGTGCGAACACACGGAGGGAACCGTGTTTCTGGGGGAAGATGGATCCCATCAGGTTAAACCCACAATTTCATAAAATCAACACACAAGGACTTGGCACCCGCTGTGGCAGCTTTGCTCCCATCCCAGCGGGCACAGATCCCTCTGCCTGTCTATCCACCAAGCCCTGGGCACACGGGCCTGTGACAGCAGACACCTCTGGGTGTCCCCGACCTATCCAGAGCCTGTGGTCCCCAAAGGTACTCGGGTAACATGAGGTGATCACAAGAATAAGCAGATTCAGCAAGAAAAGACCCGTCATTTTATCACAGACTGGGACTAAAGACAAGGTTATAGATGATACAGATTAGGGACCGAGGTTAAGGGTGTCACCCACGCGCCCTGGCAGCTACTGGATCCATGTCACCCAAGCGGCTGTGCTCGCCATCTGATTGGTGGATCGCAGTTTGGACCCACGTGTCCTCAGCTCCTCGGCAACCCCTGGGGACCCCTCCCCTCCTGAGGGAGCTCTTCCTAGCCCCATTCTACTCCCCAGTAAATCTTCCCACTTGTACCCTCCGTTCTTCCTTAGAATTCACCCTTCGACTCCAGGGAACAGGAGCTCGGGGACTCCAACACCCAGCAGGTGGGGACTCAAGTGTTCCCACTGTGTCAGTTTACACACACACACACACACACACACACACTCCCTGCACTCAGGATTTAATGCGGCTGCTGTCAGCAGCTGGCACCAGGAAGGGGTTTGAAGTGTCATCGACAGGCAGCTGGCTTTGGAAGGGACACATCCACTCCCGGGGAGATGGTTCTCCCCTTCCTGCCTCCACCTGCCAGATGCTGGGCTTTTATGTGGCTGAAGGTTTTCTGGGGACACCTTCCCATCACCCCACAGGCTCGGGACGATCATTTAGGCTTTTGGAGTAAAACGAGCCTGTGGCGGCCCTTTCTGAAGAGAGGACCCGCTGTACCCCTCCCGCGTCCCTCCTCAGGTGCCCCAGCGCCCGCTAGGGCTCCTGCCATCTGCCTTCCGTCCTTGGCACCTTACGGCTGCACATGGCTGCCTGCCCTGGCTGGCTGATCTCGCCCAGTTTCCATCCCTCGACTCGGATTCCCAGCGCCTTCCTGGTTCCATTTCCTGCAGTGCCAGTGGTGGTGGCGGTGGTGGCGTCTGTCTGGCCCAGGGTGCTGAGGCTCCACAGGACAGCTGGAGGCAGCTGTGTGTCCAACCCCCAGGGGACCTCCTCCCTTCCAGCCCCCTGCCATGGATTTGAGGGAACCAGCTGGAGAGAAACCTCCCCAGGGCTTCGCGGCTGTGGCCTTGTTTTGAAATCCAGGCTGCACCTCGAGTCTGTTTGGAGCAGTGTTCACCTTTTAAGGTTCTGGGGAAATTTGGATTTAATTAATTTCTCTTGCATCCTGAGATCAAGTGATACTTTTATTTCTGCCGTTTTCTGGACCGAAGCCTCTTACCACATTCATGGAAAAACTGAAGGGGGGTGCCGGGCAGATATTTTCTCGTAAGAATTCACACAAAGTGGATCGGAGCCACAGGGGAAGTACTGGGTTCCGTGCTCAGGGTGTAGGGCCGAGCGACTCTGCCGGCAACGACAGGTGAATTTCTCTGGGGCCTGATGTGACGTCGGGTGTGGCCGTCCACTGCCGCGGTGGGGAGGCTCTGGGCCCTTCTCCCTGCGGGGCTGCGGCTGGGGCTCTGTGGGCTTGGGTGCCGCCCTACGCCTGGTTCCCGGCGCCCTCCACGCAGAGGGGCCTGGGGGGGGGCTTCTCTTTCTCCCCTAATCTGGCCAAATGCGCCTCTGCCGTGGAGTGGTGTACAGGGAGGCCATCAGGACCCCCAAGGTGGCCACATACAGTATCCTCGAAAGCCCGTGCAGGCCACTCGGGCCAGGTGGACCTGTGGGCTCACCCCAGCCAGAGGCCAGCAGGGGCAGTTGGTTTATCTGACCTGCTCACTCCTTTCTCCAAAACCTGTCTACCTGCCGAGCTCGGGAGGCGCAGGGAGAGGGTTCAGGCACCGGCCTCACGTCCCAACCCTGCTGCTCGCTGGCTGTGTGATTTAGAGTGGTTGATTGACCTCTCTGATCATCTGGGTTCTCACCTGTGCAAAAGAACAGCTGAGAAAGCACTCCCTGGCGATCCCAGGGTGCAGAGGGTGAGCTGTGGGTACGAGTCTCTCCCTGTCTTTGTGGGGTTTCTCTGACAAGGTGGAGCAGTGTGAGGGGTGAGTCCTGGTGTCCAGGGCAGAGATCTCTAGAGCACTGGAGAACACATGTTCCCATCCTAGCCGAAGACCGCTGGTCTCCCCAGGCCTCATCCGTGAGGTGAGAACAGGATTGTCACTCTGCTGTGGGGAGGCAAGAGGTCAGAGAGCTTAATGGAAAACTCACTGTTGGAGAAAAACAAAACTAATGGTTTCCAAAAGCTTCTGGGTCACATGTTATAAACTCTCTCTAAAGGATTTTGTTTTGTTTTGTTTGAGACAGAGCCTCTAAATGTCGTTCGGGCTGGCTTTGAACTCAAGCCTCCTGCCTCAGCCTCCCAAGTGCTGGGATGGCAGGCATGCGTCACCTCGCTCAGCCGCAGGGCAGTTGTTTTTGAGGGAGAATAATGAAGTGCGTGGATTTTAATGACCACTCACAGTGGTCACCACCCCCTAGCTGGTGACGCAGGCTGCTTGTGGACCCAGCTCCCAGAGAGGCCGCTCGTCTGTGCCAAGAGGTGGCCGCACATAAGCCACGGCAGCCTCCAGCGCACACAGCCCACTGCTGCCCTCGGCAGGGAAACAGCTGTGGGAGCTCCAGGCTGGGCCCAGCTGGGAGGAAAGAAGACAGCCAGGCACCGACGGCATCATAACCAGTGGGCAGCAGGACAAGGGCTGCTGGCCCCAGGGTAGGCTGTCCTTCAGGGTCAGCAGCGGGGACCCACAGCCATGGGAGATGAACAGGAAGCCAAGGAGGGGAAATAAGCTGGCAAGGAGGTGGGGCTGTGACCACGCAGCTGTGGGAAGCTGTAAGGGACCTAAGAGGAGGGAGTGGCCCCCTGCCACCCAGCTGTGTACCCCTGGTGTCCTTCAGGGGCCCTGGGGGCAGGGCTGGGAGCTTCCGGTTGGAGATTTTTTTGGAAGGGAAAAGCATGGCTGTGGGCGCCTGAGGGGTCCTAGGCGGGGTCTGGGAGTTGCCCTGCAGCCCATCCAGGCTGTTAACGAAAGGAAGGAGGGGAGGGGGGTGAGGTGAACTGACCGCAGACCACAGTGTCCGCAGAGTCCAGCACGCAGCTCTGCCACCCTCGCTCCTGGGAAAGTCACGGCTGCCTCGGCAGCAACTGCGGGGAACGCTGGCCTCTCTGCTGGTCACTCACATCTGACTGATGGCCATGGATGGCATGGACAGGCGGAAAGGCTCTTCTGTGCCCTGAGGTCTCAGCCCAGCCGCTCGAGGCCACTTCTGAGCCATCGCAGGGACAGCAGCTGTCCCCAGCCTCCCGAGGCTGTGTCGGGGCCCCCTGCCTCCTCCACGCCCCCTGCACACCTAGGCCCCCCTGCCCTCGTGGGTGTCAGCATGGAGCAGGGAGGGGTGAGGGCCAGAACAGCGCGGGGTGCCCTGCTCCCCCTGGGGCTGGCAGCCTTTTTGCACGCTGTCTGGTCCAAGAAAACGCTTGAGACTGTTTCAAATTATCTGTGAATAAATTCCCCCTGGATGCCGCGGCTGCCAGACAGGGAATTTGGCCGAGGGCTAGCACTTCACTAGTCAAAACGAGGGGTCTAATAGCAACCAGGTGGGCTGTGGGGAACCCCAAAAGTGTGCATACACCCCCAGACTGCAACCCGAGCACTCCGCAGGCTCTCCTTGGCAGGAAGCAGAAACTCTAAGCTTTGTATGAAATGTCCCTTGATGGGGGTCGAGAGAGAGATGGGGGGCTTTACCCACATGGGGACAAACACACTTTTGAGAAAGATTTACTCCAGGAAGTGGGAGTCTTGCAGAAAGCTGCCTTAGGCTGGCGGTAAAATTCACAGAAGATCAGGAAATGAGGCCGTGGTGAGACGCAGGCCCTGGGGGGCAAGGGCGCGACAGCCGGGGTGCCTCTGCCACAGGAAGGCGCAGGGGCTGAAGCCACAGCCCAGCCCAAGACTGGCGTGCCGGGACAGAGCCAGAGAAACGGCACTGGCGATGTCCCTGTCCCAAGGAGCAGGGGTCACCTGGTGATCGCTCCCAGCCTAAAGTCATCTTATCCACACGTGCACAGCTGCACAGCCTCTTTCTGTCACCTAAGCTGGTGGCCCAGGGAAGGGACTGAATCAGCCAGTCCCAGAGCAGCTTGCCTCCGGGCTGTTCCTGGGGGGACGTAAATGTCTTTGTGGTCTGCATCCCTGGCCAGAGGGACCCTGGCACACCTAGGGGGAAGGACTGGCTCAGGGGCGACGTCCAAATTCAAGCTGCTGTCCTAGAAGGAAAGGAAACAGGAGGAGGCAGGGACAGGAGGGCCGAGGGCCATAGATGCCCCAAGGACAGAGCCAGGCCAGGGTCCCGGAGGCTGCGTGGAGGGCAGTGGAGGGTGCGGTGTAAGCTACAAATCCATACGGGGCCCTGGGCACTTAGCCCTCAGGGGAGCACAGGGGAGCCCTTGCCCCATCAGCGCCTGCCAAACATGAGCCCAGAGGACGAGCTGCAGAAATTCTGATCCATCAAAAATTAGAGAACCTGGGCTGGGGATTTAGCTCAGTGGCCTAAGCACCTGCCTGGCAAGTGCAAGGTCATGAGTTTGACCCCCGGTACCAAAAAAAAAAAAAATTAGAGAACCTTTGATGAACTGGTAGGGAAGGTATCCCGGGTAGGGTGAGAAATACAAAAGGCAAGACAGGAATGGGACCTTGTCTGCTTCTGCCAAGAGCTGGCTTGTATCCCCCTCACTTTGCTATGTGGGAGCCCCCAGGGTGACTGTATTTGGAGACAGCCTTTAAGGAGATACCCAAGGTCAACTGAGGCCCTGGGGAAGCCCACTTCCGACATAGCAAACACCTTCATGAGAGCAGTGGCACATGCCTGGGATCCCAGCACTCGGGAGGCTGAGGCAGGAGACTCGCTGCGAGTTAGGGTTTGGAAACGGATTTGAAGCTGGAGAACAGAGAAGCCAGGAAGTGTGTGTTAGAAAACACCTGAACTCCCCCCAGGAGAGCCGGAGGGAAGGTGGGTGTTCATGGAAACGAGCACAAGAAACCAAGGCGGCCAGCGCCTTGACCTTGATGGCCCTTGCAGCCCACAGGTTGGGGAGGGATAAGCCGCTGGCGTCTCTGTGTCGCTGACCAACACGCACGTACTGGTGTAACGCTGCTCCCAGAAGACACCAACAGCAGAGATAAGCAGACACCAGGGTGTTTGGGGCGGGAAGAGGAGCAGTCTCTCAGCAGAGAACGCTTTGCTTTCAGTAAAACAACAAAAATAAATTAATTGAAAAAACTTAATGCAGAAAATACTTTTTTCTTTTTTTATGTGCGGAGGATGATTTGTCTTCAGTGTCACAGCTGGTGGCACAGCAGATGGTGAAGGTGTGGAAGATCCCCAGGAGCGATCAGGACCTGGCTGGGACACCCGTGATGGCCACGGTAACTCGGGTGGCTCTGGATGAACCGAAGGGGCTCTGCAATAAGATGTGAATATCGAAAGGGGGGCCCCGAGCAGCCATAGTGATTATTCCCAGATGATCACGGTCCCCTCACCACTTGGCTGTCTGCTGGCTGCATGCGTCTCTGATGGATTTCTGGGATCGGGGCCGAGTCGGAAGGGGATCTTGTGTCGCTGGTGGGTGTGGGGTTCTCAGATGTGTCTCTGTGTGCTCGGTGCCACAGCCCATACTGGGGTCTTGGCAGTGCCCACTGAGGCCCCATGGACTTGAAGAGGAAGCTGGGGTTAGCGGGCAGGCTCCGGGCCAGCCGGGGCCCAGCCAGGCACCTTGGCCAGTGAAGGCAGACACGGGGGCATGCCCTTCCCTATGGCGACACTAGAGGACAGCCTGGAGCCCTGGGACACAGTCACCCCCAGCCAGGTCCCCAGGACAGGCTGTAGAGTGGCCCCAAGAGGGGCACTCCCAAAGGGCCTGGAAGCTGCTTCCCGGGCCCAGCCCTGAGCTCTCACTGAGTCCTGAGCGGCCTGTCCCTTCCCTTCTTTCCTTCACCCCCAGAGGAACAAGAACAGTAACCCCAGGGATCTGCCCACTGCTGGCTCCCTCGTACCTGGGAGGACCAGGCAGCTGGGGCCCTGTGCGTCAGTCTCGCCTGATCAGCCGACCCCAAGAGAAGGCCGGGAGGGTCTTCTCTGCGTCTCCTCTGGTCCCTGCCCCCTAGTACAGTCTGCATGTGACAGCAGGAACAAGCCTTCAGAAACATCCATCTCTCGACCTGTTTACAGTCTCCCCTGGCTTTCCTCTGGGCTTAGTACCAAATCAAAACTCTGTTCTGGGATCTCCAAGTCTCCAGATCGGCCCCTGCTACCTCTTCAAGGTTATCCTGTGTTATTCACTCTGCACCCCTGGCCTTGCTGCTCCCCAAATGTACCATGTTTGTCCCTTTACCTCCTGTTTCTCTTGAAAGGTTCCTTCACTTCCTGCTTCTCTGCCTGAAAGTTCCCATCACTTCCTTTTTCTATCTGTCTGTCTGTCTGTCTGTCTTTCTCATCCCTCTATCTCAGCTATGAACGTCCTCTGAGCTTCAGCCACTGGCTCACACCTTCCTCTCTGCGCCAGCCTCTGCCCGTATTTGTAGAGCTCCCTGGAGGAAGTATCCTTCCCACCTGACTCCCCTGCGTAGAGCCGGGTTTTCACAAGGGCCCAGCTGGGTCCATCCTGAGCCTCAGGCCCTGGGGCCCTGGCCGGGCACCCGCAGATCTCTCACCTCCATGCCGTAGCAACTATTTCAGGCAGTCGGTCTTGATGTCTGTTGTTCCTTCTTGGTGAGCTTGCTTACTTTTGGAGATTTATTCAGAACCGCAAACCCTGTCCTTGGGGCACCCTGCAGCTGCCTGCCACTCTGAGTGTGACCAGTTCAGGGTCAGATCAAGGGGCTGCTGCCCACCTCCTTCTGGATCTCCAGCTGCTAGCTTGTGCCCTTTCCACAGGGATGTAAAAAGCATTAAGATGGACCAACAATGAATGTAATCATTACGTATGCAAACATGGGCTGTACTACTAAACCAAAAAGAAAAAAAGTCTTTTCAGTGGAACTGCAGATCAAAGCCAAGGCCTTTGCCCTGAACTACATCTCCAACCCTTTTTTCATTTTTTATCTTGAGACAGGATCTAAATCGCTGTTACTCAGGTTGGGCCCAAACTTGCGATCCTCCTGCCTCAGCCTCCTGGGGTGCTGGGATTATGGTTCCGCACGGCCCCCTCACACGTGGCCATGCTGTTCAGAGTCCCTGGTATAGGAAGGTTAAGCAGGGCCTTTGGGGGACATGCTGTGCTCAGAGAAACTGTACCTTTAGGCCACTGGCCTTGAGCTCAATGTAACAGATCAACCAATAGCACCAGTGGGTATCAGAGCTTCGAGCAGGAACCCCCGAACAAGTCCCAGGCTAAGCATCCTCATGCAAAATCCGAGGGCCCAGCAGGGCTCCGAAGTCTCTCTGGGTCTGGAATATCCATACTCCATGCAGTCAAGTTCTCAACACCAAATTACTCTCGCCTAGGCACCTTATACCCACAGACCGAGGACTGTGTGATGCGACAGTTTTAATAACTGTGCATGTGAAACAAAGCATCACGGTGTGGAATTTTCCACTCGGAGGGCATTGTGTTGGTGCTGGGAAGTTTTGGGGTTTGGAACCTGTCTGGTTTTGGATTTTCCGCTCAGAGAGTCTCAGCCTGTATATGGATCACAGTTGAGGAAAGTGTGAGGAACAGAGGCCCTCGTTTCCACAGGGGCAGAGTTTGTGTACTGACTGATTCTGTCCTGCAGTGACTTAACAGAGCATCGTGACCGGTCAGGTGGGCTGGGCCAGGGCTGCTGACCACCTGTCCACCACAATCACCATGGTAAACACAGCAACGGCCAGCAGCAGCCACCGTGGCAGAAGCCCCTGCTTATGGGCCGTGGAGTCCCGTGTCACACCGTTCCCCACTACAGGAGCATTTTTACAGAGCGTACCCTGCCCACCTCCGCCCCACTCCGTCCTCCTGGGAGAAGGGACCAGGACCTGGGTCACCAGATCCTCTCACGGTCCGTGTGCATCGCGCCCTCTTTGCTTTCTTCCTTGTTCTTTCGGGCCTTTTCTCCATCTGGGGAGTTAAGGGCCGACAAGCCAGGCACTGTGTCCCATGTGGACCCCAAGTGGTCCTCGGAGAGCGCTGCTCCTGTGTCCCAGTCCCCTTGGCCCCCATGAGCCTGCATGCAAAATACATGTCCCATAAATGCACATGGATTCATCTCTGGGCACCCAGCATAGCGCCCGGCATCTGGCGGGCTCTCACTAAATACTTGTTGAAGGGAACATGGTTGCAATGCTCCATGCAGCAGGAAGAATTTCCCGGCCATGCACAAATCAAGGTCCATCTGTCAGGCTCCTGGAAGGCCCAGAATAAAAACAAAAACCAACACTGATTTTCCCAAAATAGCCTGGACAGGATTTCCTGGAGGGAGGGGCGAAAGCAGCTTCAGAGATGGGGAGGAGATGGGAGGAGATGGGAGGAGATGGGGAGGA
>PVLA01006598.1:0-120594 GCA_004027455.1 Hydrochoerus hydrochaeris | reverse complement strand
AGAAGAAGAAGGAGGAGGAGGAGAAGGAGAAGGAGAAGGAGAAGGAGAAGGAGAAGGAGAAGGAGAAGGAGGAGCAGGAGAAGGAGAAGGAGGAGCAGGAGGAGGAGGAGGAGGAGGAGGAGAAGGATTCCCCAGTCATTCAGTGAGTCTGTGCTGGAGTTTTTGAGGAACAGCTGAGCTCTTCTCGAAACGGGCTGCATCATCTTAACAATCACCAAAAAGGCAGTGGGGTGGGGGGATCCTGGGTGCGGGGTCCCGACTTCCCATGGTCCTTGTGAATACCCATGAGTTTCTTCTCCACTCCAGCGCTCCCAGCATGTACCAAGTGTTCCCCAGTGTGGGTTTTCTTTTCCTGCTGACCAGCGCTGTGCAGCTGCTTCCAGAACCCTGTGGCGGCGCACGAGCCCCACTGGAGACCTATGTGTTGTGAGCAGCCGCAGCCCAGCAGTACAGTCCTGCCATCCTCCTTCTGCAGGTAAGCATCAGGGTATAAACCCTACACTCTGGGCGGACTGCATCTGCCTTTCTATCCCTGTGTACACACACGGGCTGGCCCTGCCCTTCTGTCTGGTGGGAAGGGACCCTTGGCTGCAGCCGAATTAGCTGGCCAGCACTGCAGTACAACCAGGACATAACACGTCACTAAGAGGCCATGGGGACAGGCACTGGGGCCTAGGACACCTCCCTCCCCACCTGTGATGGGCTGAATGCTGATCCCCTCCTTGTAAAATGCTAAATTCAGCGCCTGTGACTGTGACCTCCTGGGAAAATGTTATCTGAAAACAGAAGGAAGGTAAGGATCTCAATATGAAGCTGCCCCAGAAAATGAAGGGTGCCCTAAATCCAGTGCCAGGGTCCTTCCATAAGAGGAGAAGGGACACACAGAGGGCAGCACATGAAAACAGAGGCAGGACTAGAGTGATGTGTCCAGGAACTAAGGGACACCTGGGGCCACCCTGAGCCATGAGAAGCAAGGAAGAGGTCAGGAGGGAGCCAGGGCTGCCACCCCCGGCCTTGATCACACATGCTCCCATGTGAAGCTGTTGTGTTCATGCTACTTGGTCACAGTGGCCAGTGGAACAAAGCCACTTCTCCTGTCCCACAATGGAGACCTGAATGCTTACAGGCCAGCAGAAAGAGGGCCCCCTGGTTACATCATCGGGGGTCCTAAGCAACTCCCCATCCTGTGCACTCTGTCCTACATGCTGAGGACCTGCAGAGCTTGCCAGCTGCCTCACTGTGGACAGTGGTGTCCCTGAGCTCATTGGATCACCCTCAAGAGCCATAGCACACCCTGTGGCAGCACCCCACATTCTGGGCACACTGACGAATCTCCCCTCCATGCAGTTGGGACATTGGCAGGACAAAGGCAACTCTGGACCCAAACCCTGCTGATCAGGGCCCAGAGCCTGTGAGAGGCAGTGTTGGTACCATGCTGTCCACACGGTGCCACCATGCACCAGCTGAGGAGAGGCTGCTCTGCCCTGCTGTACTCCCCACTGCTCAAGGCTGTGGTGCCATCTGGGACCAGTGCAGCACTCTGCTGGGCCACTGGGCCCCTGGATACCATTCTGTCAGACCCCTCTGACTGCACCCAGCAGACAGACACCCAGCCCTGGCCTGCACCCTCAAGGGCCTCCTGTGTCACATGGAGCTCTAGGACCCATGCTCCACCAGTGACCAGCAGGGAAGACGGCCTGAGCTGTGACATGACTCCCCTGAAACAGATGCTCCTGGCATCTGTCACTTAGCCATCAGGCTCTAGATGGTTCATAAGGAGAGTGAGCAGGGAGACCTCACCCCCAGCAGCCCTGAAGCAGCCAGCGGAGAACAGGAAAGGTCTGAGACCTGTTTCTCTAATTCCCACTGACAGCATATGACTAGTGCTGGGTGAGGTGTACGCCTACAGTCCCAGCACTCAGGAGACTGAGACAGGAGAATCTTGCTGAATTTGAGGCCAGCCTGGGCTCCATATTGAGCACTGTGTCAAAAAAAAGGACTAGTATAAATTTTTTTCAAAAAACAAAGTATAAAGAAAATAAAATTATCTATAATTGTTACCATAGAGAAGTTACTATTTGAGGTACTTCCTGAGTAACCATTTTCATACAAGTACATCCATATTATTAATTAAAAAAAAAAACTGTTTGTAGAACTAGGACTGAAACCCAGGGCCTCGAGCATGCAGAAGTGCTCTGCCATGAGCTGCACCCCGGCCTGCGCATTCCTAATGACCTGGAGACACAAGCCCCTCTCTGCTCCTCACCCGCTCCTTGCACTGTACAGACACGAGACAGCAGTGCTGCTGCATACAGCACTACAGTTATGCTGCGTGTGTGCGCCTGGTGATGGGGTCACACTCAGGGTCTTGCACACACCAGGCCAACCCCAGCCAGCGTGACTTACTCTCTAACCACGGCGCTAACACGGCTCTTAAAGGAAGGTCTTGCCAGCATTTTGCTTTACGAACTGCATCCAACAACCAATGAGTCCTCCCACACTCTCACGACAATTTCCCTAGAACAAATTCCTAGTAGTGGAATTATAAAAGGGGATGGACATTTTTGTCTCTTCTTATGTGCTGTCAAACTTTTGGTCCCAGAGGTTCAAAGGTGCATATCTCTACAGCCAGCCAGCCTGGCACGTCAGCACCTTGGCCCACCAGGGCCACTGTCTAGGTCTTGGGCCTGGCAGACCATGTGCTGGGTTCCCAGAGTGGCACGAGGGTGGGCGGTGGAACTGTCAGGGGTGGGGCTTGGTGGGGGGCCTCAGGTCACCTGGGCTCCCGACCCCGCCTGCCCTTGGCTGAGGCCCATGAACCTTGCATTTTCCCACATCCAGTCTTGCCTGATGAAATGAAGGTCATGGAAGGGCCCAGCAGGGCTGAGATCATGACAGCCCACCACGCAGGGGCCAGGAGGGGAACCATGAAAGATTTGGCCTCAAGTGACTGGGGCTCTGCCCAGCTCACTGGCCAGAGCTGGTCCCAGGGTGGAAGCAGAGGCCAGGGCCCTTGCGGGGGCCTGGAACCCTCCCAGAGGACACTGGAGGAGACCTCAGGCACAGAGCGGAGAATTCCCCAAAGCCAGTGCAGGCCTGAACACTAAGCCTAAGGGGTCATCCTCTCTGGGCACCCAGACCCCAGGCAACATGTTGGGGGCAGGTGTCCTACAAGGTTTTAGAATACTGAGGAGGAGGTGTACTCCCCAAGTGTCTCCTGTGTTTCCTGCCAAGAGGACATCTCAGAAAAGCAAACTGGAAATTACCGATCAAGAAAAAACAGCTGAGATATTCAACTGTTCAATTATGATGAGCAACCAGGGGTCACCTAGCTCACCACTCACTGTCTCCAAAGTAACCAGAAGGGATTGGAGGTTTGGAATGACCCCTCTTGACCAGACTGTGTGGCAGAAGCCACAAGCAGGAGAAGCCCCAGGCCCGCAGGAAGGCTCCTGGGGACAGGAGCTTCTGCCCTGTCTGAGGCTGCCATGCCCAGACAGGACTCATGAGGGAAGGCCGCCATGCCGTCACCCGACCGTGGTAGAGGACAAAGCACACATTTCCTCCGTGCAAGCCTGGATTGATTTATTCCACAGGGCTGCTGCCCATAAATCCCTTTCAAAGCCTGGGAATAAATTCAAGATACGGAGACACATAAAAACTGGCAATTATGACCATATAAAACATGGATCCCAGCAAGAGAGGCAAATTAAAAGCTTTCACAATGTCAGTTTCCCAATTAGCTCTTCAAGGACATTCCTAATAAAGTTGACCCCAAGCACAATTCTCTTATGGGGAAAAAAAATCCTACCAGCAAAAAAAAAGGTCACAGAATGTCTATGAGACAAGGAAGGCCTCCACATCTGCTTGAAACCTTTCTCAGCCCTTCTCTCAAGCCACTGCCTCACGGCATGGAAGCTGCACCCAAAAGGGCATCATTGTTTGAGCTACCTTGTGGGTGCCATGGACTGTTGCCCCCTTGCCAAGTCACCTTGCCTTGGAGCCAGCTGATTATGGACTGAAACCTCCACAAACTATGAGCTAAACTTTTCCCTTTAACTTTGCATGTCCAGTATTGTGCCTCAGCAGTGAGAAAAGTGACTACAATAGAACTTAGTACCAGAAACATGGGGTTATTGCTGTGTCTGCACCTGACCGTGTGGTTCAAAAGACTTTGAAGCTGGCTTGTGGGAAGAATTTAGAAAGGTTTGGAGAGGCCAGGTGAAGCAGCACTGGAAAGCCTTAAGTTGTATTTGATGGAAGTTTCTGGTCAGAGCTCAGAAAACCAAAATGATGACGGAAATGCTGCTGGTAAAGACCAGGCTCAGGAGGCTTCTGCTGGGAAGGACTGCACTGGCTTGGACTCCAGGTGACGTGTGTTATGCCTTGGCAGAAAATCTGTCTGCATTTTGTTTACATCCAGAGACTGCCTGAGACTGAGATTAATGGCAGTGGGCTAATTAATCTTGCAGAAGAAATTTTAAGGCAGTCTAATGTTGAGGCTACGGCATGGCTATTTTGGGGGCAGGGGCTTTTAGTCAGATATATGTTGAGAATCAAGAACAAGCAGCCCAGCAGAATGACTTAAAACACTGTGAGTTTGGCCAGGAAGGAAGCTCCAGTAAAGCGGCAGGTTGCAAAGATAGAGCAGTGGAGATCCTGACTGCTGAGAAGGAAGAGAATAGAAAAAGTGGCCTGAGGGCATCGCAAGCCGCAACAAGATTTCAGCCTTTGCAGCCTCAAAACTGCAAAAGTGAAAGACTTTGCTTGAAGAAGAGAACAACAGAACACCATGTTCAAATTGTTCAAGATTTGGCTCACAGGCACTCAACCCCTATAGCCAAGAGAGAGAGAAGCCTAGCTACTGGCTACTGCTCCTACAGGCGGTAGGACTTTGGCACCATCCAAGTGCTGCTGGTTTTGGGTGCATGGAAAACAGAAGAGTTGTGGGTTCAGGAAGGCATCCACCCATGTTTCAGAAGGCCTAGGAAGCCAGGCAATGTGACCCTAAGAGGGCAATATGTGAAGCTGTGTGAAGCCAATGGAGCAGTGGAGACCCCAGAAAGTTTGGAAAAGCCAGGAATGTGGATCTTCTGAGGAAAATGGCAAGAAGGGAGCAGAGCCAGCCCCAGAGAGAAGGCGTGGGAGCTACAACTGCTGGCAGTGCCACAGGGAAGGAGCCATCCCAATCCCTTTGCAGTTCACAACACAGAATGCTGGGATGCTAGAAGTGGAACCGTGGGATTTAATGTTTGTCCTGTTGGATTTTGGACTTGCTTTGGTCCCATTCCTTTGTATCCCTGCTTGTAACTTTTTTCCTAAGTACTGAGTACTACTGTTATTTTTCTTTAATTTTAAAGAGATTAAAACCAAACAAAACAGAATAAAACCAAACCAAACAAAGCAATAAAAATGATACAAGAATACAAAACAACAGGAAATTAACAATGGCTACACAATGCATCTCGTTATCTTAAAAAGAGCTGCCCAGACCATCAGACATAGGCATGTAAAATTAACCAAACCATATGAAAACTAAGTTGAAATTTTAGGTGCTTGACCTCTAATTTCTGTCTGTGTCTCCTGATCTTGTTCTGGATGGGCTGGAGGTCTGAGATTGTATTTTTCTCCTTTGTCTTGACATTTTCCTGTGTTCCTCGGAATCAGCCAGCTGCTCCACCCCAGACATTCCCTGCACTGGCTGCTAGTTCCTCAGTGTAGGAGATTGGGCTAGGCACCTGGGTTCCTCCGATCCAGGGCTCCTGGAGTGGTGGTGAAGTGCAGAGCACCCCACCTGTAACTTTTGGAATGGAACTATCTTATGCCATTAAATGTTGAAAGTGTTTAACTTTCTCTTCATTTGTACAGGGGCTCACAGTCTGCCTTAAATCTCAGAGGAGACTTGGTAGCAAAGTTTTGTTTTGTTTTTTGTTTTTTTTAAATGGGTACCAGGGATCGAACTTAGGACTGCGTGCTTGCAAGGCAGGCCCTTATGCCGCTGAGCTAAATCAGAAGAGACTTGGGACTTAAAACTTGTCAGCAATGCTGAAACTGTCAGGACTTTTGGGAACTCTTCGAGAGGGACATGTTTTGCATAAAGGGCTATGCGTGAGTCCATGTCTTTGGGGGCCTACGTCAGAATGTTAGGGCTTATGGCTTAGATAACCCCTTCATGCAGTCATAGGTGGGGTTTTTCAGAGGTGGCTGGATATACAGTGTGTGACGCTGGGATTGCTTCCTGTGCAGTGCTAAGCTCAAGTGCCCTAGGATCAAGGATGTGAGTGCTCTCCACCCTAAGGGGCCTGGAAAAGGGGACATAAAAATGCTTTTAAGGTCCCGTGTTGCTTTCACTGTCTTTGCCTGCAGTGAATTCCTCTACGCTTTGAGGCCAGCCAACTATGGACTGAAGCCTCTAGGAACTATTAGCTAAATAAACCTTTTCTCTTTAGCTTTCATTATCAGGTATTTTGTTTTAGCAATGAAAACAGCAACAACACCCTTGATCCAACCAGTGGCCGCTTCTGGCTTATGAGAGTCTTAGAAAAAAGGACACACTGAGGCAAATGACAGCAGCAGACGTTGCCCCAGGCATTGACAGCATTCAGGGGAGGGTGTCAGAGCTCTGCTGCCCAGGAGTCAACCTGCAACAGCTGCACAAAACAGGGGACAGAGAACAATATGTAATTTACCAACTAGTGATTTCTCCCTGTTTATCTTTTTTTTTTTTTGAAATTTTGTAATGTTTCTATCCTTTTTTTTTTTTCTCTTTAAAGAAGAAAAAAAAACAGAGACAGGGTTGGGCTTGTCAGGAAGCAGAGAGCAGGCATCTTCGGACTTCACCTCACAATTTAGAATATGACTTATCCTTTTAAAGTATGCGCTGACGGTGAAGATTCCTGCCCATGGGTGGGGCATTGGCCAAGGCATACTAAGTGCCCCCACTAAGTGCACACTAAGTGCCCCACAGCCATTGCTGGTTTTCATTTCCATTGTGAAGAACCTTAGAGGCAGTCAAGTGCCTCTTCTGGGACCCAGGTCCTCTCCTCCCGCCACACTGTGCCTGCTCCCTCAGAGCATGGCTCCTGCCCCTGAACCCATCCGGTCCTTCCACAAATAGTCCCAGGGGCCAGCACTGCCCCATCCACATCCCTGGCTGGCTGGCTGTGACCAGGCTGGCCAACGGCTGTTCTGGCCTCTGCACATGGTGCACTGGGCCGACCCAGCTCAGCAGCTCAATGTGGGAAAAGGCAGTCTGCCTGAGTCCCCCAGCCCACAGCCTGACCCTTCCCAGCCTCAATGTCCCCCATGGGAGGACCCGGACTTGGGGTGGCAAAGCAGCCCCAGAACCCCTCCAGAGTGGCTGTGCCACAGAGCTCCAGGCACCAAATGGGGGAGCCAGGGGTCTGCTTTTGGCCAGAAAGCACCACATGCTCACTGTCCCCTCCTGGGACACTGCAAGTGGCTCCGAGGCACCCTGTGCCTCCGGCCTGGGTCCATGCCCAGCCTTGCTTGAGGGCCACATGAAGACAGAGGCCCTTGTACCCCTCGTGGAGCTGGTGAATGCACTTGCCTGCGGGCTGCAGGAACTTGGGCTGGGCTAGAAACCCAGAGCCACTGGGACTACAGGAGCAGCCTCCACCAACTGGGAAGATGCAGCACTGTGAAAATGCCCTTGATCCAGAGAGTGGGCAGGAGTGAGGGGGCAGTGGCCAGGGTGGACACGGGAGGCCGCCCAGTCCTTCTGTAGCTGAGTGGCCATGGTGGATTACGGATCATCTCCGGGCACCCACAGATGCCCTGGTGACCTCCTGCTCCTGTACAGATCGCTTGCACTGGCCAAGCACTGCTGGAAAAGGAGATGGTGCCAGCTCTGGGATCATCAAAGGAGGCTTCCTGGGGGCGGCGTCAGGACCACAGCTGTTGCCCACACCACCGGCTCACCTTCATGAAGTTCTGGTGGTGGCAGTTAGATCTAAATCGGAAACGTGTGATGCATGCTCACTGAACCATAAACTTCAGACAGCTGCAGAGGCGACAAGGACCCACCGGTGGTACAGCCCGTGAGGGTATCGTGGTGTATGTTTCCAGGACCTTCCTCTCTGTGCAGCCTTGCCTAGGTATAACTTACGAGGGAGGCGCCCTGTGGGTATTTGCAGCCAGGTTGCCTTGCTGCTTTGAGGCATCTCCAGCCCCTGCAGCTTCAGAAACCTTGTGTTCCTGACCTCTGCACCATGGCCCTGCCTCCTCCGTGGTCTCAGGAGCTTTAGGCCCCATGTGGGAGGAAGGTGCCTCTCCTCCTCCTCTCAGGAGGGGACACAGCTGCATCGGCTGTGGTGTCTCTCCCTGTGCCTCCTGCAGCATCTTGTGGCTGCTGTGGCCTTCGGCATTCGGGTTTCGTGCTGTCCCACTCAGATTCCTGCCTCTGTCTTCACACGGTCTCCTCCTCCCATCTGGTGGCTCTTGTCCTTTGGTGCCTACCCATCTATGACCATCCAGGACCTATCTTTTGGAAGTGCCCTTCAACCCTCCACAGCACCACAGTGGGAGGAGGGGAGAGATGGCTTTGCCCAGGCTGGGAACAGGCCTGGGCAAGAGGTGCAGCTGCCCCACTCGGTGCAGGAAGCACTGTGGCATGACCACTCTGGAGGGGCTCTGGGCTGCTTTGCCACCCTGAGTCTGGGTCTCCCCCATGCAGGGACACTGAGGTTGGGAAAGGCCAGGCCATGGGCTGGGGGACCTCAAGCAGGCTGCCTCTTTCCACACCAAGCCCACTGCACAAGGTCCAGAGGCAAGAACAGCCTGTGGCTGGCATGGGGACAGCCAGCCGGCCAGGGATATGAATGGGGCAGTTCTGGCCCCTGGGACTATTTGTGGGGAGTCTGGGTGGGTCCAGAGGCAGGAGCCATGCTCTGAGGGAGCAGGGACAGTGTGATGGGAGGACAGGACCTGGGGTCCCAGAGTTAATACGGCAAGGTGGGTGTGGTGGCGCATGCCTGGAATTCTAGCACTCTGGGAGGCTAAAGCGGGAGGATGGCAAGTTTGGCCTAGCCTGGGCAATTTAGCAAGACCTTGTCTCAAAATGAAAAATAAAATGGAGTAGGAACATAGCTCAGCACAAAGGCCCTATGTTCAAACCCCAGTGCCACAAAACAACAACAAAAAAAGACAGTAAGACAGAGGAACATCTTTTCTATTCACCCCTCTGTCTAGGAGCACCCACACCCATGGAAACAGGCTTGGGGTGCACACCTGGGCTTGGCCCTGGGCTCTCAGGAACTCCACACTCCCACAGCCACGGCCAGGCCTCTGGAGTGTGTGGCTTCTACCCTCTTTCTCTCACCACCGATGCTGAGCAGCTCCTCCTCCTCCCCGTTCTGCCAGCGTCCTCCCAATGCTCTCGGCAGCTACTGCATTTCTATGCCAAACTGCTACGAACTTGAATTTGCAGCTTAAACCAGCTGCTATCTGTCAGCTCTCAGTTCTGGGGGCAGGTGTCCACCCAGGCTCAGAGTCCCTGTTCAGGGGTGCACAGGGCTGGTGGAGCAATGGCCAAAATCCGCCCTCCCTGGGAAACCGAGAGGAACAGGAACGAACGGCTTCGGGCTCTGGGACGGCTGAGGGATCAGTCCCCAAGGTGGAGGTGTGAGGTTGCCCTGGCCCTGAGCGAGTAACCCTCCTGTGTCACTCTGACCTCTGCTGCCACCCCAGGAGGGACAAGACCAGAGCCCAGGCCAGGCCCACCCAGGGCTCTGCTGCCTCTGGACCTGTTAGCTGCTCAGGCAGGCGTTTGTCCACGTCCTCCTGTAGACACTAATCCTCCCACAACTTGCTTTCTCCAGTGTTTCATGATTCAGCTGTTGACACACAGCACAGCACACTTTCTTCAGAGTTGTGGCTGTGTTTTCTTCCCACAGTATCTGGGTTCTAAAAGCACCCAGCAGATGCAGCTCTTTGCTGGGTTCCCAGCACCTATGGTGGGTCAGGCTCCCCCACATCCCTGTGCAGTGATGGAGGGGAACTGAGGCAGAGAGCGGCCACAGCCCTGGTCAGGAGCACTGGTGGGTTTCAGGTCAGGCTTACTATGCTGTCACCTTCGAGTACACTGATGCGATGAGTTCTGTGCAAACTATTTAATCACTTCTGTTCCTCAGGGTTGGGGCTACAGGGGCTGCAGCAAGGGCAGAATGAGAGCGCTGCTTAGCTTAGCTCAGCAGGCACAGGTTTCAATTTGGGGTGACAAAATGTTTTGGAACTAGACAGAGGTGGTGGCTGTTTAACACTGGACATATTAATTGTCACCAAACTGCAGCTTGGAAACAACTCAAATGCCCATCAACCAACAAGTAGATGAAAAAGTAGCAGGGTTTTTTTTAAATACAATGGAGTACTACTCAGCCATAAAGAAGGACAAGCATAAGACATTTCTAGCTAACTGGATGGACCTTGTGACCATACTCTTAAGTGAAATAAATCAGACACGTGCAAATATTGCATCGTCTCTCTGATATAAAAAAAAGAAAGTGTAAATAACCAAAATGTACAATAGATATTGTGAAACAGGAAATAATTGTTCAAAAGGAAAAGGGGAATGGGGGAGGGATGGAAGGGAAAAGAAAAAAAATGAGAAAAAAAGGATAGAATGGAATCAAAGCTGTGTGAATAGAAGGGGAAGAAGGGTTGAAGGGAGGGAAATGGGAAAAGAGGAACTGTGACATACCGTGTATAGGAACAAATTCCCAGTGATGACTGTGATCATTATGCATATATAAATTATACAATTAACTTAATTTTTAAAAAAAAGAAAACTCAAATATAAAGAAAAAAAAAAAGATGGCCAGTTTGGGGCTGGGCATGTAGCTCCATGGCAGCGTGCTTATCTAGCGTGCCCAGGGTCCCTGGGGTCTTTCCCTGGTGGCTGAAAAATAAAATGCCTCATTTTATGGTTAATTAAGTGAATTTCACTTGATTTATTAAAAATTACCTGGGCAGGGAAATAGGTCCCTGGGGTGAGGCAGCCCAAGGAGAAGCCGCCCTACACAGCAGCTTGGCAGTGCCCAGCCCTGACCCTAGGTAAGTGGCACACTACACAGCCGTTCTCATCATATCGAGGGTCCCAGGACTCAGGGCACCTCATATTCAAAACGAAAGTGTAAAGCAGGCAGGCGTCTCCCAAAGGTGCATCACTGTTAACTGTGTACTATCACCCACCTCTCCACACACGTAGTCAGCATCCTGTGGCCCTAAGAAGTGAGCGGCCGGGGGCTCTGCGCTGGGCTGCATCCCCAGCCCTTTTGAGAAAGGGGCTTTCTAGTCAAGAAGCTGTCAGGCTGGGCTCAAATTTGTGACCCTCCTACCTCGGCCTGCCAGAGTGCTGAGGCTTCAGGCATGAGATTACCCAGGACCAGCTGGAAAGAGGTCTTTCAAATCCAGTATTGCAAGGGGGTTGGGAGCACAGCACCTTCACAGGGAATGGAATCAATTTAGGGGTCTATGAAACCACCCTGCCACATCTCACTGAGTTACGCACCAACGACTGTTAGTACAACTAAACTGCAGCTTCCAGGGCATCATTTCTACCTTTTCTTTTCCTTTTCTTTGATTCTTCACATCACTCAAAGAAAAAGCTACCAAAGGAGACAGTAGGTTTCCCTAATTCTTTTGTCAGCCATCTCATCCCAGATCCAGTATGTAAACCGACACCTCTTGAGAAGCTTAGCTGTGACCTGGTGAGCTCACTGAGAATCTCGCACTCGCACACACACTGGCGCTGGAAGGAGTTCCTGAAACTGCAGGTCCAGTGTGCATGTAGAGTGGGCCCACGCTCGGTGAGGAAGTGTCTGCCCCCGTCCCGGTGCAGGCAAATCAGATCTTCTGCCCGTCTGGGAAAGAAGCAAGTTCCCAAAGCTCGTCTCCTTCAGAGGGCTGCAGGCGCTGTCCTTCCCAGCCATTACTCCCATCTGCAGAGCCTGGTGGCCCAGAGCTGGCAGAGGTTACATTTTCCTTGTCTGCTTCAAATGCTAACGACAGCTCAGCTCAGCTCCCTGAAAGCTTCTGCTCCATGTGCATGGCTATGAAAACCTCCTGGGCTGGAGATGCAGCGATGCCAGCCGCAGTTACTCCTGACCGTGCTCCTGACCGTGCATGGCCCCGAGGGCTGCCCCGCCCCGCACAGCAGCCTTCACCTGAGCCGGCTTGTACCCACCCCGCACAGCTTGGTTGTGCCTCCCCGACGCTGCCCTCTGTGTATTTTTGCTTGTTTCGGTGTGTTTTGCTGAAGCGAGCACTATTTTTGCTTGTTTTGATCTCTATAAAAAGGATGTCGTGTGAATGTGTCATTTTGAGACACGTTCTCCATTTACCACACCACTGCCCTTCTCTGGGATGACTGTCACAGGACAGCCCCAGCGTGGACCCACGGCCCATTGGCCATGCCCCCGAGGATACTGGGTATTCCGGGTTCTGCTTGTTGTGAGCAGCGCTTTGAAGACACTGTCACACAGTCACTCATCACCCCTGCCCGGTGCCAGTTCCTGCAGATGCTGTAACATTGCTGCTGACTCAGCTGCTTGAAACGACATCAGTTGCCATCTCCCATCTCCCATCAGGGGACAGGGTCCCAGAGTGGGCTGCAGTCATGCTGGTCCCCGCTTCTCCAGCTTCCAGAGGCCCCCGCTCCAACTCCCAGCCCCCTCCGGAGGCAGCAGCAACTCTGCCTCTCCGACCGCCCACTGCTGGCACCCTCTGCCACAGCCTCCTCTGGGCCCACTCTTGCGGGCCTTTTCCCAGGTACCTGGGAAACCTCATCATGGTTTCTCAGGGGTTTTGATGAGTCCACATTTGCAGTACATAAAGACTGCACGCACACAAAGCATCTTCGTTCTTTTATTTCCCCTCCCCTTCCCCTTTACAAAAGGTCTATCCCCTTTTTCCTATTATCTTTTATCTTGCTTTTTACATTTTGAGTTTCTCATATAGCAGAAACCATGCAGTATTTAAGCTCATGTGTCTGATTCATTTCACTTAACACTGTGGTCTCAAGGGCTGGGGATATAGCTCAGTGGTTCAGGCACTTGCTTGGTAAGCACAAGGTCGTGAGTTCGATCCCCGGTACCAAAACAAAATAACAAAAACAACAACAACAAAAAAAACATTGTAGTCTCAAGGCTCATCTACTTTCCCACAAATGACTCAAGTTTATCCTTCTTCATGGCAGAGTAGTGCTCCACAGAGGGCAAACACTGCACTTCATCCATCCACCTGTTGATGGGCACCGATCTAGCTCTGATGAGTTGTGCTCCTTTAGACATGGGCATGCCTGGGTCACTGTTTAACTCCCATGGAAACACCTACCCGAGGAAAAGCCGGATCAAAAAACCTCATCATTTTAAGGCAGACAATCAGCAGCCACTGTTCTGGCCCTAGTCTTCCCCCCACTTTGCCACACAGAGGAATGCACAAACCGGCTCCGGGGGTTACAACGTGGATGTCACAGGGCCATTATCATGCCTGCTGCAGGTGACTGCTGAGTCACCTGTTCATGCCCAGCAGCCGCATCTGTGACCTGCGTGTTCTGCAGGCCTGGACCCAGCTTCTCTTGGCCGGGGACGGGCTGGGGGGAACTCGCTGTGGGCTGACCTACAGCCCCCAACCCCTAGTGTCACCCAGGTCTCCACACAGATGCTGATCACGAGCCGCAGGTTCTGACAGCTCCAGCTCTGTGCACAGCCAGCCCTAAACCACTGACACAGGCAAATGCTCCAGCCAGAACCCAGCCCAGCTGGGGCGGTATAGCTGGTCACGTGGGGTCCGCAACACATGAGCAGTTGCCACCCACGCACCTGCATGGATGCTGACTGCAGGTGCACACACTTCCACTGCAGAAATGGAGGTGGCAGTGGAGGCACACAGCAGCAACCTCCACTGTGGTGCTGGGAAGCAGGCATGTTCCTCTGCCCCCAGCCAGCCCAGGCCCTACCTCAGAGGGTGGCACAAAGCCCACACCTTCAGGTAATCAGTCAAGGCAATACCATGCTCCATGGCAAGGGCAGGGCCAGCAATCCCCGTGGGTCAGAAGCCTCTGCTCTCCAAGTAATGGAATGAAAGCCAGGTATGGTGGCACATCTATAATCCCAGCACTCTGGGAGGCCGAGGCAGAAGAGTCACAAGTTTGACCCTAGCCTGAGCAACTTAGCAAGACTTTACTCAAAATTTTAAAATAAAATATAAAGAGCTAAGGATGCAGCTCAGTCTGAAGGTCCTGGATTCAATCCTCAGTACCAAAAAAAAAAAAAAAAAGAGAGAGAGAGAGAGAGAGGGAGAGAGGAAGGGAGGAAGGGGGTGAAGTGGTGCGGATCCTGCGTAGGGGCCTTCAAGCAGGACTGATGAGGTGAGGCCATTCTCCACCCAGCTTGGAACTTCCCAATCCCCTCACATCTAACCCTGACTGCACCCCACTTCTACCACTCCCACCTGAAGCCCCGCTTACTGACATAGAGTGAAATGCACTCAGCAATAGGGAGGAAACTGCAGCTCAGGCTCAGTGCACCCTTTATTCTAGACATGAAGGCTCACAGAGGAAATCACACAGAAAGCCTAATGTCTCAGGAAAACTACTTGCCCATGAGGCTCACCTTGGAAGAGCCAGCGACCCGTACAAGGCACTGTCTCTCTCCCGTGCTTCTGCACCAACTCGTCTGAGGAAAGCCACCTCACAAGCCCCAGGGTCGCCTGGAACGGGTGAGGGTGTGTGCCCTGGCCTCCACTTTGGACGGCCAGCCTCACACAGCCCATGCTGGACACAAGTGTGGCGAGCAGGTGACACAGCCAAGGTCCCGGAACTAGGGGTTATCAGTGGGGTCACATTCTAGGAACGCCCCTCATGATGGACTTTGCTGTGCTGCAGCAGCACACAGGAGCAGTCCACCACCTTCCCCACTCCCAAACACACGCTGCACTGTGGTGCAGGCACCACCATCCATCTCTGGATGTTTGCACCAGCCAACCTGACGCTCTGACTCCATGCAACTCCAGCTCCCTGCTCCCTCCCAAACACAGGCCACAGCCACATCAGCCATTTCCACAGATGTGATGGCTCTAGGACCTCACAGAAGTGGAGACTGTGGCTTTTGTCCTTTTGAGACTGGCTTATCCCACTTGGCACAATGTCTTCTATGCAGTACCATGAGTCAAAATCTTCCTTCTCAGGGCTGAGCAATACTCCAGATCATACAGGTTCATCCGCTGCTGTTCCCATCACTGGGAAGGCTGTGCCCATGGAGTGCCCTGCTAGTACGTGCATGGCGAGGGGCCAGGAAAGTGTGGCTGATTACTGCGGAGACGGAGGAGAGCAGGAAGGATGGGCAGGAAGAAGGTTGGGATGTCCCACCACAGATCGGGCATCATGCCAACGTGCCCAATGCCAGGCCAGGCTGTGGACACAGCACGAGGGAGGTCAGGCCCCAGCACAGGACACGGACACGCATGGGACGCAGAGGGAGGACACTGGACATGGCAGGATAATTAGCAGTGAGACAGGAGGGAGAGGGATCTGAGACAGGAAGGCAATGGGTGATGGGCAGGCGTGGCCAACATCACAGGGTCAGGACAGCATGTGAAGAGTGGGAGCACCGGGTGTGGGACCCCTGCTGCCCACAGCTTTGGTGCTCAGAGCCAGAGCCCTCAGGCAGGCAGGGCTGACAAGGCCAGTGCTTAGGGACAGGATGGGCATGGTGGGTCTTACCTCCACGGCCACCAGGAAGATCAGGAAGGCAAGTGCGGTAACCTGGGCACAGGCAGGGGGACATGGTCCAGTGTGCACGGGAAGCGGGGGGAGATCCACAGGCACTGGGCCGAGAGCCCTGAACACAAGTGGGGTGAGGCACGCGACCGCACAGTCACATGACCACCTATCCTGTGGGCGCAGGTCTGGACTCCCATCCACAGGGCCGTCGAACTCCCCCTGCACAGCTCTGGGCTTCAGGGACTTGCTAGGAGCAGAGGCTTGGGGCAGGCCCTGTGCTGGGTGGCACCTGGGGTCCTGGCTCTCCCACTGCTGTGTGAAAATGCCCATGCTGATGCTGTGAGTTGGGGGCCCCTGGATAGAATGCAGGGGATAAGTGCCACCAAGCCTGGACTCTGCCATCTCCCATCACAGCCTGGGACCCTCCCACAGGAGCAGAGTCCCAAAAGGATGGTGACTTCGACATCAGCAAGACTGGCAGCTTAAACACTGAGGCTCGTTCCCCTTGGCACTGGCACCAGTGTCCACTGGCACCAGTCTCACAGGAGGGCTTCTCCCTGCCCCGGGTGCCTCTTCTCACAGGGACACTACCCTGTCACAGTGGGGCTGCCCCTGCCACACTGCAGTCACACCAGGGGAGAGCAGCCACCTAGAAACCTGAGGGACATGGCGGATCCCTGACACACTCCTTCACTGTGTCCTGCCGCACACAGGTCTTCCCAGAAAAGTCAGTGTTGCTCCCCAAGCTCTTGGCCTGGCCGGGCCCTCTTGGTCTTCCCAGTCACAAGCCCTTCCCTGCTCTGCAAAAGGTGTGACAGCACAAGAGTCAGCATCGGTCTCAAGGTGGGGCAGGGACAGGGAGAGAGGGAACTGGCAGTAACTATGAGGGCCTAGGACACACAGCAGCCCGGAACCATGCTCACCTCGTGGGGTTTACTTCAAACATATGCAGTTTATTACACACCAAGGATCCCTCAGCAAAGTTGCTTAAAGGTTAGTTTTTGCCAGACATGGTGACACACACCTGTAATTCCAGCACTTCGGAGGCTGAGGCAGGAGAATTGCCTCAAACTGGAGGCCAGCCTGGGCTAGTGAATTCAACAGCATTCCGACACTGTCTTAAAAATAAATAAAAGGAGGCCGGGCGTGGTGGCTCAGTCCTGTAATCCTAGCACTTGGGAGACTGAGGCAGGAGGATCGTTGCAAGTTCAAGACCAGCCTGGGCTACAAAGTGAGCTCAAGGCCAGCCTGAACTGCATAGTGAGACCCTGTCTCAAAAAGACAAAAAAGAAAGAAAGAAAGATTAGTTTTTGTTTTGTTTTGTTTGCAGTAGGAGGTACTGAACCAGGGGCCCGTGTGCTACACAAGCACACTGCCACCGAGCTATAGCCCTAAATTTTATTTTAAATTTTATTTTGAGATGAGGTCTCACTAAGTCACCAAGGCTGGCCTTGCACTTGCAGTCCTCTTACCTCAGTCCCTTGAATAGTTGAGATTACAAGGGTGGATCCACTCCCACCTAACATTAATCTTTGGTTTTTTGAGATAGGGTCTTGCAATACAATCCAGGATGGCTTCAAACCCACAGCAATCCTCCTGCCTCGGCCTCCCAAATGCTGGGATTACAGGTGTGCACCACCATACCTGGTTATCTAACCTTTATCAAATGCTCGGGTGAATGCAGATTCACCTGCACTTGCCCAACAGAACACAGTAAGACCCAGGGTGCCCCTTACCCCATTTCCCTCACTGATAAAATCTTGCAAAATTGCAGACATGTGCAGGTCACTCCAGGCCACCTGTCACACATCAGGCCCACACAGCCACCACAGGCAAGGACAGGGGCCTTGCCATCCCCACCAAGGCCGTCATCCAGGGCTTTCTGTACCTGATTTTTAACTGGAGCTAAGCACGTCCCATGTGAAATTCACCACAGCTTTGGTGGCCTAAGGATGAGGTGCAGGTGTCTCGGTGAAGTTGCCCGAGGCTTCCTCGCTGTCTGCCGCTCACTGCCTGCCTGTTGGTTTCCTGCACTGAGGCAGAGCTTGGGCCTCGAGTGTTCTGAGGGACTGCTTGGCTCCAAACCCCAGCCCAGCCCCAGCCCAGCCCCAGAGGCAGTTTTACTAAAACCCGGGGCGTCTGGGACACAGCTGGGTCCACCTGTGGGGGCCCCTGGGGAGGGCCCAGCACACAGGCTCCAGGTCTCTCGGATTCCCATCCCGCCTGGCCACGCTGCCCTGGGAGCCAGGCACCCTGCCACTTGCCCCCCACCCAGAGCCCAGCCCTCTGTGAGACTGTGAGAAAGTCCCCATGGGATGGGATGGGCCGCTGCTGTCCCCCATGCTTGACCCTGCCATGTAGCACTATTACCCAGTTTGTGTTTGCCAAATGAATAAAGAATTACCTAATGTGTAGCAAGGATTGTGAAATGACAGGTGGCTGGCATCACTCCCTCTGTGCCACCTCCACGGAAGATAACAGTGACACTTCGATGTGCCTGTTCATACCTCCTGGGGGCAGCACTTTACAACAGCGGCAGTGATGGCCCCTCAGGCCAGCTGCTCTGGCAACCCCAGGACCAGGGTCTGTCCTCTGCCAGCCACTCTGGGTGCTGCCCCCACTGCCACTGGACGTGACCCCCATCACCCTGCACAGTCCCAGCTCACACCTCTGCCCGGCAATGGTCACAAAGCTCTTGATGGCCAGTGAGAGCTTACCCCTGGGACAAGTGGCCAAGGTGACACCAGCACACAAACTCCTCAGGCCAGAGCAGGTCAGGAGGGAGAAGTCCCCAATCACTAAGTCATGACCAGTCTGCATGGCTGGCAGGATAGACAGCTGGGCAGGGACACAGCAGGGACGGAAGGGGTAGACAGTGGCACTGCGGGAAAAAGTTACTAGAAGGGACCTTGAAAGTCCAAATGACTGGTGGCTTCCACCACACATGCTGGCATCTGTAGCGCCCTCTTTACCACCTCTCCCAGAGCAAAAACAACACAGGGGTCAGGCTGGGCCATCCTGCAGGAAGTTACCCAGGGCGTCCCAGTCACCCCCGTAAACAGGGTCTTCCCATAGCAGAGTCTGCCACAGGCAAGGTGGGGTTTCAGGAAGTGGAAAGCAGGGGCCTGAAGCAGCCAGTATGGGGAGCACTGCCACAGGAGCCAGGCCATCTCCACCCTCGCAGTTTCTGAGGTCCCTGGTGCCTGTGACTCGGCCCAGATCCCCAGCCACTCCTCTATGACACAAGATGCCCAGGCCCCCCCCCCCGGAAGCCCTCCAGGCCCAGGAGCACACAGTGCAGCAGCCCCACTTTCCCTGAGGCCACCCGCCCCTGTCCTGAACCCTCCTGGGGTACCAAGGGCAAGGCCCCCAAAGGCCATAGGAGCCCAGCTGAGCCCATCCCTGGAGCCACACAGGGACAGCTCAGACACTGGCTCTCAGGGACTCTCAGAGCTACAAATTGTCTTGCAGTGCTCATGACCAGGAAAACCACCCACAGCGCACCTTCTGGACGGGATATGTGCCCAACCAGTGACACAGCAGAAGCACCAGCAAGGCAGGGTGCAAAGGCGGGGCCAGGCCTTCCGGAGCACTGCCAGCTTCCATGCTTGACCCCAGGTTGCAGAGCTCATCAGATCCCAGGCCGGTTTCAAGGTAAAGCTGCTCCTCCTAGGCCAGGGCCCAGCTGCAAGAGCAGGAGCTACAATATTTGGCACCCGATACCCTGGAGCACAGACAACAATAACCCCAAAGACAAGGCGGCAACCTCCACAGAGTGGAGACCAAGGCCAGGAGTGAGCCCCGGGGCCGGTTCTGAGGGTCACCACACCCAAGTCCCGAGGAGTCTCAGCTTCGCGCTCCCAGAGGCTCCCAATCAGCACTCAGGTCCAGGGCAGGTCAGCACCCCCAGCCTCATCGCCTGAAGCCGAAGTACATGCCTGAAACTATCAAGACCACAAAAGAATAAAGATGTCCCAGTCTACAAAGTCCTCCAGAGTCCTGCCGGTGCAGTGTGGCCAGTGAGATCCAAGTGTGACCACCTTCTGCCCAGCATGCAGCAGCCCCACAGCAGGACCTCAGGTGTGGGGAAGAAGTGAAGGTTTTGGAATTCACCCTTAGCTGACACTAGGTCCAGCAAGCCCTTCCCAAGCTCTCCTGAGCACCGTCTTCTCCTTCAAGAAGCCCTAGCTGACTTAGGAGACAGAGGATGCTGGTAAGAAGCACCCCATCAGGGGCAGGGAGATGGACCCCAGGTCACCCATTATCAAAGGCATTGTCCCCCATGGCTCTGAGTGCTGCTCACAGACATCCCGAGCCATGTCCCTCCAGGGACCCCTGAGGACAGCCCCACTGACAACCTGTCTAGCAGAGGCAGAAAGGCAGGGCCAGCTTGTCCAGCTGTAGGTCACTGCCGGAGGGCCATCCCTGAGGCCTGGGGTCGTGAGGCCTGTGCACCCCTCCTGCCCCCTTCCTGAGCTCGTTCTGAAGGCTCCTCTTCTACACTGCCCTGTGGGCTGACTTCCCCATCAGAGCAGCTGAAGACCCAGGCCCTGCATGTGGGAAACACAAGAGGAGCCTTGTTCTGGGGGCCCCACACTGCACGGCAGCTGCCTCCTGACCCTGACAGATGCGTGCCCTGGCTTTGGGGAAATGCCTGGCGAATCGCCACCTCCCCACCCCCCTCCTGCCCCGGCCACTGTAGAAGCCACCTCAAGAGCATCTTTTGCCATGGGCGCACAGCTGGGTTCTTCAGCCCTGTCCCTGTCCTTGGCCAGGTGTGCCTGCTCCCCCGCATTTACTGTGACAGCCGTGTCAGCGATTGTTCCTGCAGTGCCAATGGTCGCTTTGCATTCGCTGTGATCCTGCTTTGCTGCCCTCTCCATTCTCTCTGCCCCACAGGATCAGCATCATCTCTGGGATCTTTCCACCCTTTCCCCTGGAAGTTACTTGGCCCCTATCTCTCAACTCAGGTTTGCCTTCTGTTAATCTACACACTACGTGGGCTCTGACGTCAGCCTCATCCACATCACGGAGGACCTCCGGGCAGCATTGGCACCTCCTGGGCATCTCTCCAGAATTCCTGTCACCTTGCCTTCAGTCCCCCTCCAAGTAGCAAGCCATGGCTGCTCTCCGGATGTGCTCACGCGCTCCCAACGCCCGCGCCTGCTTTGCACCTCCCACACCTTCCTGTGACTTTGATTGTCTTCTGGAGCACATTTCTCAGTTCTTTGCTCCTTTGGCAAGGATTTGGGGGTGGTTACTTTTCTGTCTTAATCTAAAACTGTCTTGCATTCCACTCGCCCCTGTGAACAGCAGCTCAGCTACGCCCAGGACTACTTTGAGTTTGCTCCCTTTAATCCTTGGAGAAACCTTGCTTTGCAGCATCTGGGGCCCCAGTCCAGCAGCCTGTAGGCCACCCTGTGAGGTACTGGCCTTCCGCCCCTACCAGAGGCCAGAGAGGCCCCTCTAAGGCTGAGCCACATGTACCCCTCTGCCCTTTGCCATGGTGACAGGAAGCTCTCGTCCCTGCTGCACCCAGCCGCACTTACCCATTTAGGGGCTGTGCTCACTGCCTCTGGTCACTCGACCTGGGGACTTCCCAGCCATAAGACAGGGAGCCCTTTCTCCCTGTGTCTTCCTCTGAGATTCCATCATATGCACCTGAGCCTCCTCCTTGTCTCAGCGCCTTGGATGTGCTTTATCTCCTTGAGGTTCCCTCTGGTCTCCAGTCCCCTCCAGCTGCTGGACACCCTCATTGAGATGGCTTTGTTTTCAATTCACTGACCACTGTTTGCATTTCTGGAAGTCTCTGCCTCCCACTCAGGGGGTCTCATGCTCCCTGATGGTCCCAGCCTCTCATCACCCCTCTCGTCCCTTTACGCCCGGCTTCCTGTTACCCCCATTGCTCCTATTGGCTGATTCTCACCCTTTGGAAAGCACTTGCTCATGTGTCTTGCAGCCTTTAATGTGCCCTCTGCATCAGAGGTGTGGTAGGACAATGTGAGCTTCACACCATCAGGCACCCAGATTTCCAAAGGGCCACAGTGGACAGCAAGGCTCTCCAGTCTGTCTCTGCCTCCCACCCGCCCCTAGCTGGAGGTAATGTCTCCTTAGCTCTAGGCACCTTTCTGCCTACCCCTCCCCCACACCCTTAGCCTCATGTGTGGGCCATCTTGGAGACACCCCAGGATACACCCTTCTTCACCTGCCTTGACCTTGCTGCCCCATGGAGCAGTGGTATGGATGGTCTCTGCCCTTGAGTGGGTACCACGGAAGAGACACTGTGCTGTGTGACGTCCATCCTCAGTAGCGGGGGGTCTCACAGCTGTGCTGGCAGAAGCAGCCCCCAAAGAGCCTCCATTGAAGCTGAGGGGCCAGACAGCAAGCGTCTCAGCAACCATGACTATGGCTAGGCATAGTGTCACACATCTGTAACCCTAGCACTCTGGGGGCCAAGGCAGGAGATCAAAGTTCAAGTCCAGCTGGAGCATCTTAGCAACTAAGTAACACTTTCTCTGCAGATAGTAGAGGGCTGGGGTAGCTTAGTGCACACCCCTGGGCGCAGTGCCCAGCACCAAAACAGAAGCACAGCCACGACCATGTTTTCTCTTTTCCTACTAACCTCAGGGGTGCTCCGCGACAGGACCTTGGGCGCCCCTGCAAGCCCAGCACTCTGAGTGGCTGAGGCAGGACTCCAGCCTGGGCAGCTGAGCAAACGAGCGAGAACACGGCTCCAAATTTAAAAAAATCTTACGTAAACATCATATTGTCCCCCTACTGTAAAAAACTGAAAGAGTAAATAGGATCCAAAATGTACAGTGAACTCTGAATGTGAACGGGGGACAAACCACTCAAAAGAAAAGAACAACTGGGATGGGGAAAGGAGAAAAGAAAGAAGAGAAAACATTTTATAAATATAACTTTATATATGTCACACACACACAATTATACTGCTAATCTCTGTTCATCAAAAAGAATGGTTTGTGCTTTCACTGATCATTTTCATACCTATATCTTGTAATCTGAGCAACTACCTTGAAGATAACAATATATAATATATTAACCATCGTTAATCTCCCAAAAAAATATTTGAAAAGGGTTAGGGGTGTACCTCAGTGGTAGAGGATTGAAAAAAATGAAAAGCTTTGACTTCTTGGCACTGGGGATTGAACTCATGACCTCTCGCTTGCCAGGCAGGTGCTTATGCCACTGAGCTAAGTCCCCAACCCCCAAGCTTTGACTTCTTTCAGTGAGGCAGAACTCATGTCACACACATGTGAAGTGTGACCCCAAACACAGCACTCTCGGGTCTCAGAACACCCACGGAGCCATGGGTGCTAAAAGTTTGCCTGGAATGCTTGAGGCCTGGGTTTGACCCATAACACTGAAACTTCCTCAGTACCCCTAATGGGCTTGGGGACTCCAAACCCTTACCCACTCCCTGCTCACTCCCACCCAGCCCTCCTGACAGCCACTGATCTCTTTCTACCTGTGGATTTGCCCATTCTGGATGTTTCATGCATGTGGAAATACTCAAGCTCTGGCTTCCTGTGCCATGCTCCCTTGACTCAGCACAGTGTTTGCAGGGTGCCTCCATCTTGCAGCATCTACTGGGATTCCACTCATTTTAAGGCTAAATAATATTCCACTGCAGGGTACAACACATTCTGTTTGTCCACTTAGTCACTGACTGGCACTTGGGTTGTTCCCTCCTTTGGCTGTTAATCATCAGGGATGCAATCTGCACATGCCTGATGTTTATGGAGTTGACACTGTGTTTATGGACTTTTTATACCCCTAATGCCCTAGAAGTATGGAAAACATTTTCCAAAACTGAAATCCCAAGAAAAGATCACCACCTTATGGACACTGTCCCTCTCAGGGTCTACACACCCCACCTCCGGAGAAGCCAATGTCTCACCCACACTGAAGGAAGAGTCGAGCACCCGGCAGAGAGCGGAGCCCAGAGGACCTAGGCCATGAAGGGAGCCCTACCTCAAGTGTCCCCATGGTCCCCTGCCACCACCCAGCAGGAAAACAGTGAGAAATGAGAAATATACTCCACATACTATGTGAGAAATATATCCACATACTATGGGAGGGAAAAATCATTCCATTCATCTTACCCAACTCTTCTACAGAAATTACCATAATGTAAAATGTTCTATTCTACTCCTACTTAATCTATTCAGATCAGAAAAAAAATATTCATTGTTGCCTTTCTTCTTCAAACAGCTGAACTACCCATCAATACCTGAGTTTTTCTGCAACTCAACTATGAAGAGCACAAAAGTAATTGTTTCACCAAATGGAATCCATGTGAAAACCAAGGACAGCTATAGTTTCTTCCTCCAGAGAATGAAGTTTGTGTGACATGCAAAGGACAGCGTGCAGACAGACTGCAGCTCTGGGGTCCACCTGACGCAAGCTCAAATCCCAGTTCTGCCTCTCTGGCCATCACATCCAGCAAGCTACCCTGTCCTCTCAAGGGCTCACCTGCGAGCAGGGTGCATGGGATGGTCTCAAAGCTAATAATCACCCAAAGGGAGACAGGGGAGAAGACCAAGACATGGAGGGGGATGGGAGGTAGGAGAAGGAGGAAGGGAGGGGAGGAAGGAGGAGGAGAGAAAGGTAAGGGGGAGGAGAGGGAGAGGAGGGGAAGAAAGGGAGGGCAGGGGAGGAGAGGAAAGGGCCACGAAGAATAGAGTCGGGTCGTGCCTGTGCACCAGTTTCCCACAAGGAATATGATCATTATGTACTGAAAACATATACTCATAAAAAAACTAAAAGCAACCACTCCAGAGCTCTGGACCTAACCTGGAGAAGTTTAACCACTCCCCACTGCAGCCCATGTACGCTGGTGCTGGTGGATGAGGAGAGGATGGACCCAAGCCCTTTCCAGCCCTTGGCTTAGAGTCCTCTGCTGCACACTGAGCACCCAGCACACACAGGCTAGGAGCAGTTTATCAGCGGACTGCCAGGGCTGGCTGTGGACCCCACTGTTGCCCACACCAGCTAAAATTCTGTCCTGGCCCCCCAACAACAGGGGAGCTGGAAGCCAGGGCAGCACCCTTCTCATCTGTCATTGTGGTTCCTTGTATCTGAGCCCACTTGGATGTCCCAAGGCAGCAGGGTCTGATCTCAGCCAGCAAGAGCTTGACAGGCCACCTGGAAAGGAAAAGGATGGGGGCAGCACACACCTCCAAAGACCATCCCACCCCCGAGGGACCTCATGGCTGCAGATGGAAGTTGTGGTGGCCCTGGCACCATCAAACTCTGACACTGAACCCCATGGGGCCATGAGCCAGCCCTGTAGAGTGCACACTACCTCACCCAGCTGTGAGCCCAGTCAACAAAGACCATGCCCATCTGCTGAGCTATGTGAGCCTCTGCTCCCAACAGCTCTATTTCATAACCAGGGAAACTGAGGCAGCAGTCAGCGAAAGACAGTGCATGTCCTCACTGGCCTTTCTGTGGCCCCAGAGATAATCAGAGAAGCCACAGAGGAGCAGAGCTCAAGACAAGTGAAATGGGAGACTTAGCACCCACAGCACTCCATGTATTTGGCTTCTGTGAACTGGACCTGCTCACAGCCGACTGCCTTGGTGCCCTGATGAATTGTGGCTGCTCACTACTGTCAGCTCAAATGAGAAGGATGCTGGGGGCCACTGAGGAACCCTAGGCAGGCCTGTCTGCGTGACGATAGCCAGCCTCTTGGTAGTTTTGGGAATGCCTGGGAGCTCCAGCCTGCACTAAGATATCCCAAGATCAGCCCTCTCTCCTTGGCAGGCTGCATGCAATCACTAAATACCTCCCCTTCCAGAAGCCAGGGCAGAGTGCCAGCCCCTCTTCCAGGCGACTGTCCGCTGGACCCTGCTGAGTTCAAACATCAGTTACTCGAAGCTTCCCACTCCCAGTCCCTGACTCACCCATTGCACTGAAACCATGCTGCACACTTCCAGTAAGCACCACTCTAACTGGGTGACGACAACACAGTTCCACAGATGTTGTCCCCTCCCCCTGCTGGCCTCACCCTCACCCTGCAGAGGCACCCCAAGGCTCTGCCCACAGAGGGCCCCCCATGAACAGAGTACAGCACCAACCCGAAGAGCGGCTAGCTTCCGACCTACCCTGCACAGTGGGAAGGACATGGGACAGGGAGGACAGAGGGCCTGGGGCCACAGAGAAGGGCAGCCTGGGGCCAGCCCAGCCGCCTGACTCAGCGCTGCTGAGGATCCTGGCCCCACCCACACCAGGCGCCCGCTAGGCCAGTGGAGGGAGCTGGCTCAGGGCCACAGTACAAGAGAAACTCACTGCTCCAGGCGCCCACAGAGTCCCGCTGGGGCCCTGGAGTCTGTACCCAGATTCCAAGGGCTCTCCTGGAAAACACACTCCCCAGGCTCTCAGGTTCTCATGGCGAAGCCATCTCATCTCTACCTGAACCCAAAATATTAACAGCAAGGTCCAGACAAAGATCACTCAGTAAAGAAGAATTACAAGAAATGCTCCTCTACAAAGCAGGGAACCACAGTCAACAGTTCCTACTCCAGAAGTGGTTTGGGGTACACAAAAGAGTTCTGGGGGGTCCTGATGTGGTAATCAGCCACATCAACCATGCCTGCCCACCACGAGCATCGCCCCCAGCAGATTACTTGCTTCTCAAAGACCGGAAAACACAGATTCACCCTGGATGATATCTGTAGTGATGGGCATAAAACCCAGCATGACCCAGGCCTGGCGGTCCCTGTGCCCCTGCCAGGATTCCTCTCCTCCTGGTACCAGAGACAGTCACCCAAATCAGCCAGCAGGAAGTCATATCCATGAAAGCAACACAAGCACTGACAACTTTCAAATGAAAACACCAACTATTCCAAAATATCTCACCTTTTTCTTTTCAGTACCAGGGATCGAACCCAGGGAAACTCTTCCACTGAGTGATGGTCCTAGCTCTTCTTATTTTTTATTTTGAAACAAGTTCTCATGAAGTTGCTCAAGCTGGCCTCAAGTCTGGAATCCTTCTGCCTCAGCCTCCCAAGTAGTTGAGATTACAGGTAAGCACCCTGGCACCTGGCAATGTTTCGTCTGCCTAAAGCATCAGTCTTCCTTGGAAAAGCTTTATCCCAAGAAAAACAGAACATCCTGCAGAGCCAGAACAGGTGCAGAGTCCTACACACTGCCCCTCCTCTCAGCCCTTATAAGCAGGATGGTACTTAAAATGCTGGCACCCTTTCCATCAAGCAAAAGCACATAAGTGCCTAAAAGGCTGATTTTAAGAAAATGAATGGTAATAAACTTTGCAGTGTCATCTGAATGTTAAACTATTATATTACTCATCAGGTACTTTTTTATCCAACTTAAGAAGTTATTAATGATTCAGACATCAAAATCTATGTCACATGAAAATATTCTAAGTATTTCAAATCACTTTTTAGAACTACTAGAACAATGAATAAGATTTTTATTTGGAAATATTTTCAACCACATTGTAAAAACAAAGAAAAAAGTTAGTGTTCAGATTTGTAGCAGGGGTCAAATTAAAAATGCAGCCTGAATTGCACATCTACATACAAAAGTGGGGGAAAATTCTAGCTGTGGGCAACAGTATCCCCCCGGCACCTCCTCCCACCTCCAGCACCTCCTCCCACCTCCAGCACTTAACACTTCAACTCTCCAGCCAGGATTCTTCCCGGAACTGACTTGGCTCACTGTGCAAAAACATGTTCAATGAGACAGGAAGATGCATAGAATCCAGCTTCTAACCCAAGGCAAAAATCTGAATTTTGTTTTGAAAAAAAAAAAATGCTATCGGGAGAGGTAACACAGTCCAACCTTCCAAACAATCAGGATATTTAACTACAAAGACAGATCTCAAACATGAGGTGCAGACTGACCACTGGGCAGTAGCTTGCAGGGCTGACTGTGGCCAGAAGCCGGAATCTGAGACCAAGATATGGCTCAGGTCCAAGGGTCAGGGACAAATATGAGAAGGCACGCAGAGGGACGACCATGGGCAGAGCAGAGGTCTGGATGGAGTCGTATTTTTTTCCCTCTCTTCTGAGCCACACAGCCTGGGGTGAGACTCCCATACTTCTCTCTGAGTGGTCAGTCACTGGAGTGTGGCTGGAAGGGCTATTAAAAGGGGATATAGGGACACAATTCTTCAGGCTAGGGCATGCCATCAAAGGTGGCAACGTGTCCCACTTTTAAAGTCTTTTTCTCTAAAGCGGGCGAGGCCACTCTGAAAATATTCCACTGCAGATGAACAGTTCATGTTCATGCTTCCTTCCTGTCTGCAGCCTAAGGACGGTGATCCTAGAGACCACCTCTCCCACAGTAGCCATGCAAAGGGCCACTGGAGGCCCTAGCAACACAAGCATTCCCAAAGACAGCAGATTGTCACTTGCCTGCACACACATCCCTGTCGGTCCCCTTCCATTTGCTGCTGTTGCCCACTCACAAATGACTTTTTCACAACTGGACTAGGGCTTCTCTTAGCTGGTAACAAAAAGTCACAAATGAAAAGCTCCTTCCTGTACAAACATCAATGCAGGCACTGCCATGTGGCCCTGCAGACCCAAAGGGCAGCAAGGAGAGGGCTGGACACTCAGGGTGTGGCCAGGGACGTCCAAGGCTGGAAACCTGAGTTCCTCTGGCCAGACCAGGAATGAACTGAATGAGAGGTGGCCTGCACTGCAAGCCCTCAACCCAACACTCTGGGACCCCAAACGGAACTCCCCTATCCCTCTGGTTCCCTGAGCTTGCTCCCAGACTTCGGGAGTGGGGCTGCCCAGGGTAAGCAGCGCCCAGAGACATAAATTTAAGGAATCCCACCTGAGGGGCGCTTGGGAGAGGGACAGGAGTTGGGAGGTTGGATCCAAAACAGTGGTCCAAGAGGCGCCAGAAGGGGTCGCATCCTAGGTCGGCTGGGCCTCGGATACCCAGTGCAGGCAGCTGGCAGCGGTCCTGCCCTCGGTCGTGGCGCTGGCGGCACCCAAGCCACGCACCTCCGGAGCCCGGCCGAGCCCTTCCGCGATGCAAGACCCTGGACGACGAAGACCGCCTGGCTCCTGGCGGGACCAGCATCGCAGGGCCCGGCCAGTGCGCAGGGCCTGGCCCACTCCGGACGCAGCGGATGCGAGTCCGGGGGAAGCGGGCGGCGGGGACGCGGCGCCCGCAGTGCGACTGGCGCAGCCGCCGAGACGCGGACCGAAGCTGGGAGTGAGGCGGCGCCGGGCGGGGGCTGCAGGCGCCGGCGGGGACCCTGTCCCGCTCTGGAGAGGGCGTGGGCCGGGCTGCGATCGGCCAGGGGTGTCTGGGCTGGGGGTCCAGGTCGGACAAGGGGAGCCTGTACGGATATGGGGATCGGGGACTAGGAACCCGGAGAAAGCGGGGCCCAGCTCTGATCTAGGGCGCAGAGAGAGATTGGGGGGTGCCATCCCGAGCCCAAGAAATTGTGGCTCAGGGTGGAGGGAGGCATACCCTGTGCGGGGAGGGATACCCAGAAGTGGTAGGTGGTTCCCTGGACCGGTGGGCCGCGGACCTTGCGGCGCGGGCACCGTCCCATCCGGCAAGGCACTGAGGGACTGGGAGCTGGTGGACCCGGGTCAGCCGGAGGCAGGAGCAGGGAGCGCACCCAGGCCGAGAGCGAGCGGGTCCGTCTCGCCCGGACTCGGGGCCGCGCCGGTGCCAGGGCGACGAGGGTCGGCCAGGGTCTCGGAGTCCAGGAAAGGGGAGTAGGGTCGACGGGAGGGGCCGCCCGAGGACAGAAAGGGTCTGTCTCGCCGGGGCGCGGGCAGGACGCCGGTCAGGGGACCGCAGCGCGGCGCGGGAGCAAACCTTGGGTTTGTAGAGCCACTTTCGGAACCTGTTCATCATCGCCGCGCCGGCCCGGCCGGGCTCCGGGCGGCCCTCGCCCTCCGCAGCGCGGCGCCCGGGTCCGAGGGCGGCGGCGCGGGGCAGACGCGAAGGCAGGGCCGGGCCGGCAGAGCGCGAGCGGGTCGGAGCGCGGAGCGGCAGCGGGCAGGTGCGCGCAGCAGGTGCGCGGCAGGAGGATGCTCGACTGGCAGGCGGCGCCGGGCGGACTCAGGCCCGCGGACTCACGGGCGCACGGGCAGGCGCGGGCACGGGGCGCGCGGCTCCTGGCCGCGCACAGGGACCCCGCGCCTCCGCGGGTCACGGCTGCCCAGCGCCGCACATGCGCCGAGGGCCCCGCGAGCCCGCCGTGAGCCGGGGGTGGGGCCAGCAGGGAGGCCAGCCAATCCTCGCGCGTAGCCGAGCGGCACCGCCCACCCCGCCCCACCCCGCCCCGCCCCGCCCGCGCCCCCCCACCCCCGCAGTCCCGACTCCCTCCCAGACTACAAGTCCCGGTGCGCTCCGCGGATGCGACCTCCTGCGCGGCGCCGCGGTTGCCAAGTAACAGCGAGCCGACGAAGCCCGCCGCGCTGCGGGCTGCGGGCTGAGAGCAGTGCAGTGCCGATCCCAGGCCCGGCCGGAGCTGGCTGCGACCCCCCACTTCCGCGGGCGCTGGGACCTGCGGCTCACGCAGAGCCGGAGAAGACCGGCGGCCGCAGGTACGGGATCGGTCAGGGTGCGGGCAGGCGCGAACCCCATCGCGGATCTCTCGAGTGCTTATCTCCTTGTTCCCCTCTTCTGGCTTCCACTCACATCTTTGGTCTGTTTCCCAGCTTCTCGATTAAAGTTAACGCTGCTTTTTCTACTGCCTTTCCTTTAATAGCCTCTGTACTCGGCGCCTTTTAGACACTTTTCCATACCTTAAGCCCTGCTTCTCCCAAGGCTACCCTAATTTGGATCTATGAAAACACTAAAAGAATTTTTAAAATAAAATCACGAAAATTTAAGTGCCAATATGTGCCGATGACATAGCTGAAAATGAATATAATAGATAACCACATTTAAAATGTCCACTCACGGGGGAAGAAACCCAGGCCGCAAAGAGGCGGAAATGCCCTGGCCTTACGCCGCCGTGAGTCCAAACTGAGGGCAGCTCTGCATGCGCCCAGCAGCCTCTCTGCCGTCCCCACGCTCCAACCAACCGACAATGCTTTGGCTGTTCTGAAATGTGCAGATTTGAGGCACAGCGCAGGGGATGGCGATCGCCCAATGGTAGAGCACTCGCCCGGCACCTAGCAGGCACTAGGCCTTGGGCTCCACCCTCAGCACCCAAAAAATAGAAGACGCCAGAGTACGAGGTTAGACTTCCCTTCTCCCAGAATTCAGCGGCATTCCCTGCATCTCCTCATTAGCCCTGAGCCCTATCCTGCTGCTAAGCCGGTTCCCAAGACTCCCCACCTCTGCTGGACCTCGCTCCCCTCTAGCTGCCCCAGTCTCAGGGCAGAGCCCCTCAACGCTGCCTTTTAGCTCCAATTCTGCCTGTTCCTCCTTGACCCTACTCCAGTCAGATGTCACATGGCCACTTCTCTGAAGCTCTTTATCAAAGTCAGTGCTGCTAAATCTAGCCATCAGGCCAGCTCTCATCTCCTTATGCTGTCAGCAGTAGGTGACCCAGGCGGCTGCTCCTGCAGGTGACACACTGTCCTCACTTGGCTGGAAGAGATGTGCTCTTTGTTCCCAGCTCCATCCCACAACTCCATCCTAGGGTTTTTCTGTTCCCAACCTGCCCACCTTGCAGGCCCAGGACTCAGTTCTTGCAAGCCACTCCTGCACCCTGCTCCTGGAGGTCACATGGTTATAAACAACCATTTTCTCCAAAACCTTTCAGAAACTTCCATTTCAGCCTAAACCCTGGGGCTTCAAACCTATTTGCCTGTTCTTCACCATTTGGACCACTAACCAATCCCCTCAAATTCAGCATGTCCAAAACTACTCTGCATTTTCTCCAATAAGCTCTCCCCACCTCGAGCAGAACCCAGAGCAGACCTGTGGGTCATTGTCCACTGGATGAGTGGCTGTCCTCTGTAGGTCTGCACTTGGCTGATGCCAAGGTCTGGGCTCATGCCGCTGCTCAGAAGCTCCTCTCCTAAGTTTCATGTTTTGAATTTGTACTCTTAAAGGCGGGCCTCAAGGAGGCAGGTATATCTGTTAGAATTAGGTTCAGTTAGCTGCATGTGACAAAAAAACCCCAACATCATAGAGGCCCATACACACTGTTCATGTTTCCAGGAAAGACGCCCACAGAGAGACAGTCCTGCAGGTAGGGACAGCACCGCACAATCAGAGATCAACTTTTCTAGCAGTCATTGTTTCCTGTCTTCTCACGATCCAGAATGACTGCCTGAGTTCTTGCCATCACCTCCTGTGGCCAGGCAGAACTTGAAAAAGAGAAGGCTATATTCCTTTCCCCTTGAGAGAGACTTTCCAGAAGTCTCACTCCCTCCTGCTTCTCAGAGGTCAAGAACTTGTCATGTGACCACAGTCCACTGCCAGGGAGGCTGGGAAATGTCATCTTTCAGCTGAGCATCAATAGGCCCAACTAAAAACTGAGATTTTGTTAAGAGGAAGGGGAGAGTCAAGATTGAAAAGCAAGTAGCAAAATCCACCACCTGGGGCTGCGCTTTAAGCATAAGCCATTGGGGCAGGACTTGGCAGCAGCCTCAGGAGACCGGCTTTAATCATGGGAAAAGAACACATTTTAATTAACACACATTTGGGATCTTATGCAAATGAGGCATCTCTGGTGACTGAGAACATTGAGCTGGTTTGTCCAATGGAATTTAAACTTCCTCCTATACGCCTTCTGTCAGGGTTGCTAAGGGGAGAGAAGCTGTACTCCAACCCACCTGTCAAGTTGCTTTAAGTGGCAAACAGTCAAGTCCTGATTAGTGGAATCAAAAATCAATTCGAGAAAAAAGTCAGCAAGCCTCAGAGTTAAATCCCACCTCCCACATTTCCTACTCGAAGATGTAACTGTTCTGCCCAGATCACAGGCAGCTTTAGGGGGAATTCAGAATCCAAGCATCCTTTTCCTCATGCCCACCCTCTCACTGTACCAGCTCTGTGCCAGAAGTCAGGGTGCCAGAGTTGCACAGTTGGTGACTGAAGTCAGGCTAGACTCAGAGGCACCTCCTCCCTCAAACCCGGCTCAGTTCATCCACAAATACCATCCCTGCTCTTCTGCAGCCTGCCCTGGCCTGGGAAGGCTTGGCGTAGTTCCTGGCTTCCCTTTGGCTGCTGTCTACACAAGTGCTGGGCCATGCTTTCCTCTGAACGGTCCACACTGCAGGGCAGGAGATGGACAGGGCATAGCCCAACCTGTGCCCAGGAGCAACTCCCATGCATGTGTGTGCACGCGCGCACGCACACACACACACACACACCCCACCTGGCACAGCATGCCAGAGAGCCTTTTCCTGGGGTATTCCAGGCAGAGCCACGCCCCAAGCACATGCTGGGAGAGGGAGCCCATCATGCTGCCGCTCCTCCTGTGGCTCTGGGGAAACAAGAAAACTCCTTCCAATGCTGTCTGCAAACACACTTTTGCCCATGTTTGCTCCTTTCCTCTTGAGTCCTGGATTCTGCAGGACTTATTTTCCTGATTCCCATGAAGGGCTGGCTCATCCTGAGAGGTCATCAGGGGTCAGAAGTGAGCCACCCCGGGCCTTATGCTCACATGGGGAGAAAACTTGGGGGCTAGAGAGCCTCCACCCTAACCCACCCCAAACCCTGCTCAACACAGACTTTGTTCCCTTATTTCCTTAGAAAATTCTCTTGTGACCTCTATCTCCCAATTGAGCATGATGATAAAATTTTACTCAGTGACACTATGGGATCCGTGTAAATAAAGGCTTTAGAAAGCATACTTTGTAAAAGTCAGTGTGCTCTCTGAGTAGGACTTTTCTCTGACTGAGGAAGTCATCTCCTAAAACCAAACTAAGAGCAGCACGGCTGAGGGTGCATGGTCCTTTTTCTGTTTTTACCCTCGCCATGGATTCCAGACATTTCTGGGCACTGGCAAGGTGCCCGCTCTGGGGTAAGGGCCAGGCTGGGGTGAAGCGGCAGGGCCCGCCCACATGCTCCCCGAGTAGGGAGGGGATGGCCCTCACTTGACGTCAGAGGGCACAGCAGGGTATCCACCAGAGGAAGGAGAAGAGGATTATTTGGGGTCTAGGAGCCCTGTAGGAAGGGATTGCTACACTGCCCAGAGGGCAGAGGGGCACCTTGAGGGGCCTCCACTGTGACGGGGGCTCTGTTGGTGGTGGATGGAGTGGAGCCCTGAGGCCTTTCCTCCCCAGACCCCTTCACCCCACCCCAGAGCTGGGGTAGAAGCCTGGGGTTCAAAGCCTTGGGGCCATCTGCTGGGTGCTGGTGGGACAGGAGGAGCCAAAGGCTGTTGGTGGCCTTAGCTGAAGGCCTTACCTGCGTAGCTGCGTCCTTCAGGACATGGATGGGGTGTCCCTGACCTCATGACTGACTGATCACAGGGGAGCCGCTGGGGGCCCTCAGCAGGACACCCCAGCTCTCACACCACCTCCCCTGTGACAAGGGAGGAAGGACGGGCACTGTGGGCCAGCATGTGTTGAGCACCCAGATAGCGGCTTCTGTCCATGCCCGCCCAGCTGAGAAAAACAGATTTTCCAGAGTGCAGAGCCTGTCGAGGTTTGCATGTGAGGCAGAAGCCATGAGGAGTGGGACCTGGGGGCTCCTCTCCACACCCAGCTGCCCTCAAGGCGGGTGCTAGAGCGTGGGATTGTTCCACTGCAGACTGAGCCTGTGTGAGACTAAGGGCGCATGGCCATACCCAAAGGGCAGGTCTGTGGCAGGTGACACCACAGAACAAGCCAGGGCAGAAACTCACCTCCAAGATGCTGCAAGGGGTCACCCCAACCCAGAGACAGCACCAGGGCTACTGCACTGTCCCCAGCTCCTCCCTCCCTCCCCACCACAGGGACATCTGGCACTCAGTACGTGCGGCCCTTTCCCTCACCAGCCCCAGCCTGGACTCAGAGAGACCAAGCACTGGTCCTCAATTGCCCAACGGGCAGTGAGGCCACTCAGACCCCTTTCCTTGCTCTCCAGATGGGCCAGCCCACCTTCAAGCCATGCCTAGGGTCCTTCCTGATGCTCTGCCTGTGCTGGGGGCCTACTCCCTCTACCCCCACTCACAGTGACAAGAAGCTGCCTGAGGGAGAAAGGCCGGAATTCCTCAGTGCCAGCAGTACTTGTCCCTTCTCTGCCCTGCCTGGCTTGGCATGCTGGCCCACCCCTCACTGCACCCCAAAGACCCTAGTTACTGTGTGGAGGATTTTTTGGTTGGTTGGTGTTAATTTTGGTTCTTTGACATTGGGGATTGAGGGCTGGGGATTTGGCTCAGTGGCATAAGCGCCTGCCTTGGTATTGGGGATTGAAGCCAGAGGTGCCCTACCACTGAGCTACATCCCCATCCCTTTTTACCTATTGATTTTTAATTTTGAGATACAGTCTTGCTAAGTTGCCCATGCTGGGCTTGAACTCATGATCCTCTTTCCTCAGCCTCCCACAGCCCTGGGATCACAGGTGTGTGCACTATGCCCAGCACACTGTAGAGTTTTTAAAAGCACCTGAATGTGTGCGACTGTGGTGACGATAGGAGTGAGATCGCTGCGCTGCCTTCCTCACCCCGTCCCCTGGATCCCAGTGACACCTGCACAGAAGCAACACTGCTTCTTACCCACCAGGCGAAAGTGCTTTCTGCCCCCAGATACCTACCCATGGTTTCCAGGGCCCAGTGACCGCCGTGGGGATCTGGCTGTGTCATAGATGCTTCACCTGACTGGCCCTCTCCAGGAGAGGACACCACACTCAGGAGGCCATAATGCTCACTGAGTATGACACCTGTCATATGCAGCCCTGCTGTAAGTGTGTCATGAGTGAGGAGGCAGGGAGGGGTGCGGCTCCCTGCCGAAGGTGCTGTCTGGGCAGCACCTCCAGGACACCCACCAGAAGTGGTCTGAGTAACCCGCAGTGGTAAGAGGATGGGAGGGAGCACTGAGCGGCCTTGGACAAACCTCACCTTGCACAGTGCTGCACCAAGCTGAGGAGTCCACGGCTCAGTGCCTGTGGTTTTGTCTGTTGAGTGGATTTATGCTGGTGGCATTCAAGCTGGAGGGCCCCTGTGTGTCCCCTGCCATGACATCAGGACCACATTGGCCTGGGAGGAATCCACAGCGAGGCTGCTCCATGGTCTCCAGCCAAGGGGCAAGGGGACCTGGTGCCAGGCAAACCAGGGCAGGGATGACATCCTGGTCTTGCCAACAGCTCACTTATTCACATGGTTCTAGGGACCAGGTTTCCAGGGCCTGTTGGTGGCACTTGGGCTTCAAGCCCATTTTCAGAGGCCTTTTTCCTCTGGCCTCATTCAGAGAGGCTGCTGCTGGCTCTGTCATGCAGAGCAGAAGCTGGGGCTGGAACAGTTATACAGGGCCCAGGGTACAGCCAGCAATGGTGGGGACACAGATGTCCCAGCCTCTTTCACTCCCTGCTCAGGGAAGCCCACTCAGCGAGCATCCAGGACAGGTTCCTAAGTGTCTGTCCTGCCACTCATGCAGTGACACCCAGGGTCACTTGCAATTCCTTCCTGTAAAGTGTCTCCTCCCTGGGCTTGCTCCTGCAGATGGGCAAGACCTTGGGGCTGACAGTTACTCCCCTGGGTCCTTGCCAACAGAAACCAAGGCTGGTCTGCAACCCTGATGTTCACCAAAATCATTCTGTGATGTTTCCAGCTTAGAAATTCATGGTTCCTTCTGGGCATTGCTTGCTTTATTTCTCTCTCTCTTCTGTTTCTGGAACTCTAGTGCATTGGAATTGGGATCTTTCAGAATAGCTCCCTAATGCTCAAAGTGATTTTCTACTGCTTTCCACAGCCTCTTGGGGACAGGGAGGGGAAGACCAACCATGGACCTGGTAGGATTGGCTGGGGTTGGCTGGGATTGACTGGGATTAGCCAAAGTTGGTCACCTCCTGGGGCCCTGACCACATTGATTTCCCAGTCATCTCTAGCCATTGATGGCCAAGGTCTGGGGCTGCTCCCTGATCACTGGCTGATGGGCAACAGCCCAGTTTTGCCAGAAGGGCCTGCATACTCAGCTGGCCCAGAGTGACAGATGAGAGATGGTGGGAGGGAGGTGGGAACTGAGTTCATGTTGGGAGGGGTGCTGACTGCTCTGACTGCTTTGGCTAAGTGAACTGACCAGAGCCCAGACTTCCAGGAGCATTTACATGCAACATCTACTTCTTCTAGGGCAGTTGGGGACCACCAGTGGTTAGGAGAGCCAGCTTGCAGGGACCTAGCTTCATCTCAAGTGTCTTCTCTCAGTCCACCCCAGGAGGGACCTGGAAAACCTATGTCCCCCAACTGACATGTTTCTAGAATGTTCAGTTGCCCTGTAAGGCTTTGCCACTTAGGCCAGGGTTTCAGTTACCTCATCTTTAAAATGGAGGTGCTGGACCTGGGGAATCTCAACCTTTTATGATTTGGTCCCCCTTTTCACAGGGCCCACTGATTTAAACAGCCATGTTGGTCAGCTTTCTCATTGTGAGGACATAATACCCAGTACCCATAACTTCAAGGAAGAAAGGTTTATTTGGCTCACGGTTTCAGGGAATTCAGTCCGTAGTCAGCTGCTCTAAGGCAGGAACATCACGGTGGAAGGGTATGGCAGAGCAAGGCTGCTTACTTTATGGCAACTGGAAAGCAGAGCATGGCAAAAAGGCCAGCAAAGTACCCTCCAAAGACATCCCCAGGAGCCAACTTCAACTAGACCTCACCTCCAACCAGTGAATTCAGCTGAGAATGTCAGTGGGTTAATCCATTGAGGAATGTAGCATTCCCCAGGTCCAGTCACCTCCAGAGTCCCTTACTCTGGTCTAGTTGATAATTAAGTGTAACATCATAACTGCCACCCTCCCTACTCTCTTCCCCACCTCCTGCCCTGCCTGGGCTGAGCTCATGGCCTAGCCTCTCTCTCAGGGTTCATCCCACCTGCAGCGTGGCTCTTGAGGTTCATGGAGCAGCCCGGTGCCTCAGGGGCTAGACCGGGGCTGGGCAGGAATGGGGGGCGGGGAGATGAGCTCAGCAAGGCTATCCCAGGCCACTTAGGCAACAGAGGTCAGAGGAAGATTGGTCCAGAGTGGGCCTCAGAACACCGGAGCCAGGGCCCCAGTTATACCAATGCTCCTCACCACTCAAAGTCTGTGGCACTCTGGTGTGCTTCCCGTCAGCACTGGGGAATGTCCCAAGGCCAAGCTGGTACCCAGAGGCTGTGGAGAACATCACCTGTGGTGGTTTGTTCCTAGGGTCCTGCCTGGGAAGATGGCCTACTACGGAAGATGCATTGAGATTGTGATAGAGCAGCTGGGAAAATTTAAACCTGAGAAAGACAGTCCTGAGCTATTCCTGGAGGCCGCATCCACCTCCCTGCAGGTAGGGCAGGGGTGGCTATGTCAATGATACACATCATGTGACGTCTCACTTCCATGACACAGCGTCCCGTTCATGCCCATCCAGTGGCTTCCTTCTCAGGGAGAGGCCCAGGAGAGTCCCTGCCCCTCAGTGGCCAACTGTTTCCACAGAGACCTTTCTTTGTCATGGGAAGTATTTTATGTCAGGGATCCAGTGAGAAGACACAGTGGCTCTGAGTCAGGGGACACTGGTCCCCACAATCAGCCTGTCCTCTACCCAGGTCTGAAGATGCCCTGTGCTCCTCTTTCCCAGCACCAACTCCAGAGGGACCAAGGGTTGTGGTGTCCAGGGCAGCCGCTGCCACCACCCATGAGGAGCTGTGTTTCACTCCCGGGGCCTCCTGCAGAGGCAGGGCTGCCTGGACATTGAGGCCCTAGGGGGTTGCTGACCCCTCCCATTTCCTTCATCTGGGAGGAGTAATAGACTGCTCCTAGGGGCTGGCCACCCAGCTCCTCCACTCCTGCCCTGCCCTAGGGGGTCCCATCCTCCTCTCATTGCAAGTGCAGACCCTGGTCCACTGGGGTAGGATACAGAGCCTGGAAGGGGAGCAGTGACATTTGCTGCAGCATTACCCTCCCTGCCCCCGGATCACTGCCCCCAGCCATTCCTTCTGTCCATCAGGGTAGGTGCCAGGGTGCAGGTGCTTGGATTCCTGCAGCCCAGCTGTCAGGTCTTTGGGGGCCCAGCATTCTGGATGGGCAAGCAGGCACTAGGGGAGATGCTAGGGGCTGGGTACATGGGTGCTCCGCACAAACACTGTCCTGATGAACACATTGGTGGGGGGATACCTCTCTGTAATTGTGGACTTTGGTCTGTCTTTGGCCATTGCTGCCCTTGTTTTGCCCAGCCCCAGGTACAGGGCTGTCTGCAGAACCCAAGGCCCTCCAGAGACGGCGCCCCCACCTTAGTGCCTCTGTGCCCCCAAGTTCTTTCCCTGAGGCCGTAAATATGTTGGGAAAATGATGAAAACAGCTGACAGCCGGGCCAGGAAAAGGCCTTGTGCCTCACATAACACCTGGCCCAGGCACAGCTGCAGGAGGACATGGAGACGTGGGCAGGAGGTGCCCCAGAATCCCAGGGCCCAGCCCTACTCCTTCGGGATCCCCCTCTGCCTGCCTCAGGTTGCCCCTCAAAGGCCTTGGGACCCCAAGTCACCACAGCCCCTGATGGCACTGTCTGGACCCAGCAAGACTCTCCACCAACTGCTCCCCAGCTCCTCCCCCTACCCCTGGTCCCTGCTCGGCCTGCACTGCAGCAGCAGAACCCCACTGGGTTCTGGGGAGTTTGACAGGGTGTCTCTCACTGGAGTGCACATATGGGGTCCAGGCAGCAGCACCTGACGAGGCGTCGCTCCCATGCGCCTAGCTGGGGGCCCCGGGATTTCTCTGCCAAGCAGTGCGGCCTCCTGCTCCTCTCAGCTCTCCAGGGCCTCTGGAGCTGGTCAGGCTGACAAGTAACAGATTGTTAGTGGTAGCCAAGTCACAGTCGTTACCTGAAAGTTGTGATACAGCGACCGTTCCTTTCCTTTGCAAGGTCAGGGTAGCACCTTAACGCCACCCATGGGCCTGGCAGCAGTTGGCAATGACTGCCACCTGGGGCAGCCACCCACTGCCACTCATTCTGCCTTCTTTAGAGGCATGGGACCTTTCCAGTCTGTTCAAAGTACCTCTGAAGTCATGGGAGTAGAGCACTGGGTACTGACCCAGTTTGGGTACCCATTTTATCTCCAGTTGTCAAAAGATGCATGAAATCCATCCACTTTTTTGCTCAAGGCTTGAGGCTGCCACCTGCTAGAAAATGATGCAGCACAGAGATTGGCAGCAGAGTCTGCCCAGAGGCTTTGGTGAAAGGCACGTGGTAGGGGCTGTGGTCCCAACTGGCCTTTCTGTAGTCCTAACCCTGCCAGCCTGGGATGTGACCTTACTTGGATACATGGTACAGAGGTCACAATGCTGATGTTAGCTGGACCCAGTCTAATGATAACATTTTTATCAAAAGAGGGAAATGTGCCAGGGGTGATGGCTCACACCTGTAATCCCAGCATTCATGAAGCTGAGGCAGGAGGCTCTTGTGAGTTTGAGACCAGCATGGGTTACAGAGTGAGCTCAAGGCCAGCCTGAACTGCATAAAGAGACCCTGTCTCAAAAAAGAGAAAGAAAAGAAAAGAAGATGTAAACACCACAGAAGAGGAGAGACCCACGCAGAAGGCAGAGGACAGAGAGAGATGGCCTTATGCCAGGAAGCACAAAGTACTGCCAGTGTCACCAGAAGCTGCGATGCATTCTCCCTCTGGTCTCAAAGCAGAGAGAGAATATGTGTCTGTGGGCTCCGGCCCCACCGGGGAGCCTCCCTGCAGAGGCCATGGACAGAGGGCCAGGCTGGGGCTGCACGGGGCATCGGGCACCACCCTGAGTTGCTGCTGTAGTGTCAGGCCCTGGCGACCCAGGAGAGGCAGGGCCTGGTGTGCTGGAAAGGCGCCCGGACTTGCTGATCTGCGATGGCTATCTCTGTCCCCACATTTTTTTTTTATTTAAAGAGAGGAGGAAAATAAAAGCAGAAAAAAAAAAGGTGGAAACAATACAGATTTTCAAAAAAAAAAAAATGAACAGTAAGTAATCACTAGTTGATACATTACAGCTCTTCCCCTTCTCCTTTGGAGGGACAGAGGTGCCGCTCAGGCTCTGTGCTTCACACTCAAGAAGCCCCTGAGCCGGGCCAGATGGGGCTGTGGTGAGCAGGGCGGATCCATGCAGCTGGGCCACAGCTCTGGACCTCTGAGCAGACAGGACATGGCCAGTAGGTGGCAGGCGATTTGGAAAGGAGAAGATACAGGCCAGGGCGGGGCAGTCAGAAGAGCTGGGTGAGCCTGGCCCAGCCTGAGGGGAGGAGGACAGGGCCACAGCTTGGGTGGCTGGGAAAGGCTGCAAGGGCAGGGCTGGCTGTCTCAGGGTACCTGTGTTTACCCTTCCTGTCAGTTGTCTCGGGAAAAACCCAAGCACAGAAAACATCTTCTGTTTTAATATTTGGTAAAATGTTCCTGTCCCCATCCAGTGCTCTGGGAGACTGAGGCAGGAAGATTGACAGTTTGAGGAATCCGGGCAACTTAGCAATTTAGCAAGACCTTCTCAAGATAAAAACAAACAAACAAAAAATAGTGAGAAGGCCTGGAGATGTGGCTCCATGCAAAGGCTATGGGTTCAATCCTCTGCCCTGGAAAAACAAAACAAACTCAACCAAAACAAACCCCACCCACACCTGCCATATGCACACGGTCCAAGGCCTATTGAGTGTAGTCTTTCTTCCACCCCAGCCCCTCGGAATCCAGCAGGCAGTGACCCTCCGGGGCCTGGCCTGGTTTAAAAATATGTTTAGATTTATAAATATTATGTATGGAATAAGAACAAAGTGTTTGCTCACACCCAGGGTGGGCTGCGGCTGTGGGGGAAGCTCAAGTCCAGGGGACAGCGCTGTCACAGAGCAAGGGTACCCCGAGTCGCAGGCCAGCCTGCAACTCCTCCACCACATAGAGCAGCCCACGCCCTCTCTCAATGATCCGTGAGACCAGGAAACCTTGCTTCACAAGTTACCCAGTGTGGCATTCTGTTGTCACAGTGGAAAACAAGCTAAGAAACGTGTGCATCTGACAACAGGTCTGAGCACCACAGTGGCCCCTCAGTGCCTCTCTGCACCCTTCTTTCCATTTCAGCAGGCTTTGTAGGAACTGTTCCATGCCCGTCCTGGGTGCGGATGTGCTGGGATTTTCCATCTCCTGACCAAGGGCTGCAGAGCATTCTGCACACTTCAGTGGGAGCTGCTTCCCCTGCACAGGGGCCAGTGTGCATTTCCTGCGCTTACTGTGCAGACAGCAGTGGGCTGACTGGCCTGTTTGTCCTGTCCCTCTGTCCCTAGCCAGGTGTGCCCGAGGAGGAGACCCAGAAAACACAAATTCTTGCTGCAAGACTACCTTTTTTTTTTTTTCTCCAGTTCTGGGTGGGGTGAACCCAGAGCTTTTGCATGGGGCTACATCCTCAGCTCTTTTTACTTTTCAAAAAATGAAAAGCTTGAGATTCAAACTGGTGCTCCTCCTGCCTCAGCCTCCCAGAGTGCTGGGAGTACAGGGCGGTGTGCACCACCTCGCCCAGCCCTCGGGATATCTGAGGGAGCTCCAGCTGGCCGTCGCAGAGATCTGGACATTGCTGCTGCCCTCCTCCCCCAGCACCTGTTCCCTTCCACCCCCATAGGCCCAGTGCAGGCAAACATTTTATTTTCTACCAACAAATAAGTGGTGGAAGCATCTGGTATAGTTATAACCAGCATTTCTCCTCTATATTTTCACAAATTTTCATGCGTTACATACCTCTTCTTTGAACCATCTACTCAAATCTGTAACTGTTAGGAAGCTATGTTTGGCTATATCATAATCCAGAAGACTAGCTGCTTAAGTAAATTAAGTGGCCTCTTTGCTCACATGAGAAGCAGTCTGCAAACAGACACCCCAGGGTGGCTCAGCGGTTCTGTGGTGCCAGTTAGCAGGTCCCTTTCCACGTAGCCACAGAATGACTGCTCCCTCGGGCATTGTACCCACATCCCAAGCGAGAAGAGGGCAAAGGCAAACAGCCCAAGGCCTGCACCAGCTGACTCTGACTTCTTTTCAAGGGGTTTCTTAGAGGTAACACAGCAGTTTGTCAAGCAAATGACCCTGCCAACAAGAAGCATGGCCATCCCCAGCAGGCAGGGTCCTTCCTATCTAGAGGAAGGGAAGATGGGACATGGCAGGGGTGCCAACAGCCCCCTTGCTGCTGCCTACTTCTAACAGTCCTTGCCTCCCTGGGTGACAGTTGTGCATGCTGTGCTGTGACTTGGGACCCCTTCCTTCCCATTGACCCTAACCCAGCTCTGGCCCTGTCCCAGGAGGCCAGGGACTCCAGGAGGAAGTGGGTGCTGGTGACCATGAAGCTAGCAGCTTGCTGTCTCCCTAGAGGCTGGTGGGGTCCCTTGGTGGTGACTCAAGAGCCTCAAACTTGACCAAAACCCAAGATTTTAACCCCAACTCACAGACCTCAGTAGCCATGGCCCTCTGGCACCCATGTCTGAGGCTGAGCGCCCCTGGAAGACAGAGTCTGCCCACCCGGCCCCTAGCTCCCAGTGTCTGCTGAGAACAGACAGGGCCGATGCTCAGCCTTCTGACGCCTCCCCAGGCTCAGTCCCACTCTGCAGGACACCCCATGTCCCAGTGGCCACTGGCCTCACATTAACGTATACCCTTCCCCATGGCATGGACCTGGCTGTGGGCCCAGCCTGGCCCTAGCCCCAGGTGTCCTTTACTGGCACCCACTTGACCTTGCATCTAAAGGATCATCCAGCCCAGCATGGTCCTGGGGGACCTGTCTGCCCTAGGCTGCTGGCATCAGGGTCTGCAGTCATGAGCTCCATCCAGGCCTTATTAAGAAAGACACGTGCACATCTGAAATGCAGGCATGATCCATGAGTACCCGCGGCCATGGTCCACACCCCTCCTGAGGCTAGAGCTGCTCTGCCTGGCCTGGGCCTCCTTTCACAGAGGCAGCCAGTCCGCCTGCGCTCCCTCCTGGAGCCCCCCGGAGGAGCCCCTCCCCCTCTGCTTCCTCCCTCAGGAGTGTCAGGGCCCCAGGCCCCTGCTTAGGGCCAGGCCTGCAGGAAATTAAGCAAGAGTGTGGACCCAGCGCTGCCCCATGGCCCTTGGGTGGCCTCTGTTTGCTTTGCCTGAACACAAGAGGAGACATCTCGAAGGAAGAGACAGATATGACCGCAAAACAAAGTAAAAAGGCCGCACGCTCCCCATGCCTCAAATGCTTCACACAAAATCAAAAGGCAAATTACAGCCTCACAACAAATAACTGTCACATGAATGGTGGCCTCATAAAAATGACTAAGGAAAGTGTTATTCCAATTAGAAATTAACAGCAGGTGTAGCAGTGCATGCCTGTAACCCCAGCACTGGAGGCTGAGGTAGGAAGATCACCAAAAGTTCAAGGCCAGCTTGGATTTCATAACAAGACACTGTCTCCAAAAGCCAAAATCAACAAAAAAAATCAATTAAAAGTTAAAGCAAGTGTGGTAGCAGGCACAGGTTTGAGGCTGGCATGGGCTGTCACTGACCACACTGGGTTTAATCCAAGTACTGAACACTAAGGTTAACTGACAATGCAAACTGATGATCCACAGGTGGAGAAGACAGGTTAACAGCTGGAAATTTCACTGCCAATAAAAAAATTCAAAATAGAGCCGGGCATGGTGGCTCACACTGTAATCCCAGCACTTGGGAGGCTGAGGCAGGAGGATCGTGATAAGTTCGAGACCAGCCTGGGCTACAAAGTGAGCTCAAAGCCAGTCTGAACTACACAGAGAGACCCTGTCTCAAAAAGCCAAAAAAAAATTCAAAATAAAAATGAGACCGCGATGTTTCTTTCCTAGCGCGGCAGCTGGGGGGCGGGGCTGGAGTCCTGGATTCCGGCCCAGCACCACATGACCCCACTGTGAGGCCAGCTGCACTGGGCATGGCGCAGCCCAGCAGGACTCCTGCCGGGCCCACCTTCCTGGTTGCCAGTGCCACTGCCCTGCGCTCCTGTGGGCGCCTCCTCCCTGCGGCGGCTCCTTCCCACGCTGCACAGCTCGGATTTGCTTGCTTGTGTTTCATGCTCTTTGGTAATTTTTTATTCCTTCATCTGCAAACCTCTAAACGAGCTCATCATCCTTTACATCATTGTTGGGTGCACATGATGTAAAATCTATCACTTAACCATTTCCAGGTACCTAGTTCCGTGATTTTCTGCGCATTCTCCTGGTTATGCAGCTACCACCCCATCTGTCTCCAGAATTCTTCAGCTTCCCCACCTGGCACTGTCCTGTGAAGCACCAGCCTCTGACCCCTCCCTGACCCTGGCCCCCCCATCCCCCCACAGGTGGTCCATGAGGACTTTGGGGACCCTGGCCCCCCATCCCCCCACAGGTGGTCCATGAGGACTTTGGGGACCCTGGCCCCTCTGCTATCCTTTTCCCTCCCATCACTTGTTCGTTTTGCCTTTGCTCCCCTCCATTGCCAGCCCAGAGCTGGGCGCCAGTCCCTGGGCCCCTCCTGGTCACCTCCATCACTGCCCGCTGCTCCGGGAGGGTGGTGTGAGCCAGGGCCTCCCAACCTGGAGGGGACACTCGTCCCTGCCTCACCCCTCTCCTAGCAATCCTGGCCACCCCTCAGCTGTTTCTCCCCTAGGCACTGAACCCCCAGAAGCAGGCATTTGCCTGGGAGCTCCTATCAGGCTGCCTACAGTACTGGAAGCTCCTGTCCGTTGTAGTGGATGCCTTCTATGTGCGGGACGGCCAGCTCTGCCTGTGGGCTGACTACAGCCTCTTCCAAGGTGAGTATCATCTGTGTGTCCCCAGACCCCTGCCTGCCATGCCCTCCACAGCAGACGCCCCAAGCCTAGGCAGACTCCCCAACCTGGTCAGTGGCGGGCTGACCAGGGTGGACACATTCCCTCACCTCACAGATGGGAAACGGAGGCCTCAGGCTGATGGAAGTCTGAAGCGCTGGCAGCAAGACCTTGCCCTGCTGCCCCCACAGCCTGAGGCCTGGGTGAGTGACAGGGTCCCTCCTTTCTTGGGCTGTCCCTGACCCCTCCACAATCCTTAAGAACTTTGGGCAGAGCAGGTCCTGAGCCACAGTTGGAACCCTCATGGAAGTTAAATAAGAGAGATGCCCACTGAGCAGGTGGTGCTCACCTGTGATCCTAGCAATCTGCAAGACTGAGGCAGAGGGTGCCAAGTCACAAAACAAATGTTAGAAAAAGGTAAGAGATGTAGGTCTTTGTGAAGGCCCTGGGTTCAAATCCCAGGACAGAGACAGAGAGAAGGAAGGAAGGAAAGAAGGAAGGAGGGAGGGAGGAGGAGAAGAGAGAGGACAGAGGCCTCCAGCCACTGTATGCTTTCACAGAGCAAGTTAACTGTGAGCAGAGTGGCTGGTGCCACCATGGAGACTTGACCTTGTCCTTGATTCCCAGCCTTGGAGGAAGCATGGGGTGAGGGCTGCAGAGTGAGGAAGCCAAGCCAGAAAGGCAAAGCCCCGCCTCAGCCTCAGGTTGATCCTCCAGGGGCCCCTCTTGCTGCTGTCTCCTCAGTGCTCTGCTACCTGGCCACCTTCCGGCTGGACGAGCTTGGCTTCCACCTCTTCTGCAGCATTGTCAAGGCCCTGCCTAGGGGCAAGACATGCAAGGTGAGCCCCTCCTCCACCACAGCGGGGACACGGCACCACCACAAGGACCCCAGGGCACCAATGTCCTTTAGACAGAAAATGGGCACTCTGTCCCCCGGGACCCCTGGTTCTGTGACTGGGAGATGAAGCATCTGTAGTCAGCTTCCAGGCTCCTGTGAGTGGGGAGGGAGCTGCCTGCTCCAGTGCCTGTGCCTGGGGGTCACTTCCATGCACTCAGGGACACAGGGGCCTCAGGGCACAGACGTCGCATGTGGCCCAGGCCCCCACTGCACCTTGCCCATCTGCTAGCACTACAGGAGGGCTGCCAGAGGCCAGGCTTCACCGTGCCTGGCACCTGCTCCTCCTCCCAGAACAGGTGGTCGCCAGCCACAGTGACACCCTGGAGAAGGGACAGGGAAGATGGGCTAGGAGCATGTGGGTGTCATGTGGGTGTCTCATTAGACGAAGCTACCAGCTCTGCAGGGCGGGGTCGGGAGCAGCAGCACCACTGGGGATTGAACTCAAACTCTCTGTGGGAGCTACATCCCCAGTCCACTTTTTTGTTGTTTTGTTTTTTGTTTGTTCATTTTTTTGAGACAGGGTCTCACTATGCAGTTCAGGTTGGCCTTGAACTCACTTTGTAGCCAAGGCTGGCCTCAAGCTCCCAGCAATCCTCCTGCCTCAGCCTCTTGTATACTGGGATTACAGGTGTGCAATGCCATGTCCGGCTTCTGCTGACTTTCTTACCCACTGTTAATCAGGGGTTCACCTTTTATCTAGGTCCCTTAGGCACTCAGCAAGCACTTGGGTACCAACTGCCCAGCACACAAGGGCCAGGGCAGTGCCCCACACAGTGCCAAACTAGCACAGGGCGAAGTCAGTCAAGTGATCCCCAGAGGCCGCTGACAGCCCATCAGGTTCCCTCTGCCCACCCAGAGGGAGCAGGCTGCGGGGGGACAGGATGGCTTCTCTTGGGCACTGTCACTGTGTGGTCAGGACTGACCTCGAGGTGAGCAGTGTGTGAGGGGCATGGCCCTGGGGCAGCTCCAAGGACACTGCCCCCCACACTGCAGGGACAGGAGGAGCCTGGCTAGCAGAGGAATGTGGGCTGAGGGTGAGGGCCCAGAGACCCCCGGGCGAGGGGCAGGAGGTGGCAGGGCAGGCAGGGAGGCTCTGCACAGCCCCCAGCAGCCCTGCAGCTGGCTCAGGGTTGCAGCCCGCTTGGCACCCCCTGAGCCAGCCAGCTCATAGTCACCTGGGCGGAGCCCTCCCGGCTTCCCGGCTTCCCTGAACCAGAGCTGTGGGCAGCCCTAGGGTGGATGCCAGGCCCAGGGGACACAGCGAGGGGGTGGGCACCAAGTCAGAGGGAGAAGGCTGTGGAAAATGGCAGTTCCAGCCCCACCAGCCTGGAGCCCACCGGGCTGGAAGGGCAGCTTCCCTGCGGCCCCACTGCCTGGGAGCAGGAACAGGGCGCAGCGATGTGCTTGGAGCCCACTCGCAGGAAGGACTGAGGTGCCTCGGCCCCACCCGTCATGGTCCCACCCCCAGTTCCTCAGGTTCCTCTTCAACCCTTTAAACCTGTGCTCCTGGATCAAGGACGAGTGGAGCCTTATCTACACGGCAGCCCACGTGCAGGAGAACTGGATCGAGCCCCTACTGAGGTGAAGTGGTGGGGGCATCCTGGGCCCCGGATAGCCTGCCCTGGGCACCTCAGTGTGGCCGGGCCTCCTCGCTCCCCTGGTTGAGAGAGGCTTACGGCACTGCCTGGCCCCACAGCCTCTGCAGGAGAGCAGGACATGTCCTGGCCATCAGTCCAGGGACTCTGTGCCTGTGGCTGAAGGTATCAGGGGTTGCACTTTTGCTCCAGAGCCTACCCATTGTGCAGGGGCTGGTGACAATGACCCGGCCATGTCCCTGGCTATTTTCCAGACCCCAAGAGTACAGGATGAGGGAGCTGGGGGAGCCAGACAGGGCACCAGCTTGGCTCCTAGTACCTCAGGGCCAGCTTGTGCTCTGCTGTCCCCAGGGCCCTGTGCCAGGCCAGGCACCCCAAGCTTCCCTTGCCGCCCTCCCTGCCCCCTAGCCCAGGGCAAGCTCAGGGCAAACTGGACCATGGGCAGAGGCTCAGTGCAGCCACCAGGAGGCCTGCAGCAGGGACTCCCAGGTGTCTGCCGCGCTGAGAGGATGGAGAAGCTCCCTCGTCTTCTGGAGGGCTTAGTGGCACAAGTGGGCCACTTAGGTCCTGGAACTGTCTTGTCACCACAGAGGGACAGTGCCAGACCATCCCTGCTGCCAGTAGGGGGACAGAACCTGAGGGAATAGGGGCACCCTGGCATGCTTCCCCAGCCTCCCGAGATCCAGTCTTCCCAACCTGCTGCCTCTTCCCTCCCTGGGGTGCTGGGGCCAGCTTGGCATGGCCCCTTGGATCCCGCTGCAGTGGCCTCACCCCAGCATCCTCCTCAGGTGGTCCTGGTCTGGATGTGGGGCTGGATGTGGTAGTAATGGGCAGTTTCCAGCAAGGTGCCTGAGGCCTTTCCCAGAGCCCCCAGCCTGAGCCCTCCCAAGGACACTGCAGGCACTGCCCCCAGCTCCTGCCTCCCTCTGATCCTGCTGCACCTGCCACCCCAGTCAGAAGGCTCCTGACTTCCTGGTCTGTGTTACCTGCTCTGCACCAGTTTAGCTCCACTTCCCCCTGCTCGGGCTCCATGTTCCCTGGATCCCTGGCACCCCAGCTCCCCTCTCACCACTGTCCAGGCATCAGTTTCCTCCTCCTCATCTGCTCAAGGAGTGTGGCAAGGCTGTGCCTGAAGTACTGGTCACCAGGGAATCGGGGACATCAGTCCTGTCACCAGGCTCTCGAGGGAGACCCAGGTCCTGGGGTCCTTTGAGTCCCAAGGCCCAATCCCAGTGACCTGCAAAGGAAGTGACCCAGGGGCTTCTCCATTGGCCTCCCAGGTGGCAGTCGGAGGTCCAGGATTTGCTGGACCAGCTGGAGGGGGGACCGGCCCACCAGGTCCCTCCCACCAAGGTCAAGGCCAAGGTCACAAAGCCTCAGGAATTCAACCTGACTACACCCCGGCCCCGCGCCATTCCAGTGCCTGACCCAGTCCCCACTGTGGCTAAGCCAAGACCTGTGAGTTGGGCGTTTGCAGGGGCACAGGCTTGTACCTTTGGGATGTTCCAGCTGGGAGGGTGTGCTACAGGGGCCACTGGGAGATGGGCTCCTCCAGGCCAGGGTGCACCTGCTCTAGCTGGCAGTGACGGGTGACCCCCACAGAGCAGGGCAGCAGCAGACCCCATCAGCAGGCATGCAGTGGAGCTGTCAGCCCACAGAGCTGGAGTTTGGAGCCCACTTCTAGCCTGGGGCAGTGTGCCAGCCTCTCCAGGAGACGCTATGTATCAGATCACAGTGTATACACCCTTCGGGCTGTGGGCACAGTGTCATCTCCGCTGCAGGGCCTCTGCACACTTGTCCCATGTCACTCTCTGCCTGCCTAACTTATGAGTCAGGATGTTCTGCAACTAACAGAAAAATGACTTGGACAAGAGGCCACTGCCTGTTTCTCACCACTGAAATTGTGTAGGCCTCAGGCATGGCTTGATCCAGTCTCCAACTCTGCTTCTCTGTGATTCTGCCTCAATCTCTTCTGTATGTCAACTTCCTTTTTGTGCTAACTTCCTTCATGGTAGTAAAAAATATATATGTAGGCCTCACATCATGTCCTACACTGTCCAGGCCAGAGAAGGACATCTTGGGCCATAGGAGGCCAAAGGGATAGTGCTGGGAGGTCCCAAGTGCCACCTCAGGCCCATCTCACTCAGGTCTCTCTTCACAGAAGCTCTTGATGAAGCCTCAGTTCTATTGCATCTCTCACTTAGCTTCCTGCTCCGTAACCCAGCTCCTTTTCTTTGTAGCATTGATGAGTTGAGTCTAGTAATGTGTGGATCTGCTTGTTGTCTCTCCCCTCTACCAGACCACGTCCATCTTTTTTTGTCCCACATTTGCAGTGGGGCTGGCATAGTCCTGACTCAGAACAGACCCTCAAGAAATAGTTGTTGGCTGAAAGGATGGATGGATAGATGGGTGGGTGGGTGGGTGGATGAATTGTAGGCTGCATGGGTGGGAGTGTGAAAAGATGGATGGATGGGTAAATAGAGGGATGGATGGATGGATGGATGGATGGATGGGCAGGTGGATGGATAAATAGATGAATGGAAGGATGGATGGGTGGAAGGATGGAAAGATGGATGGATGGATAGGTGAACAGGAGGATGGATGGATGGATAGATGGATGGATGGATGGATGGATGGGCAGGTGGATGGATGAATGGAAGGATGGATGGGTGGGTGGAAGGTAGGAAGGTTGGATGGGTGGAAGGATAGGTGGGCAGGCAGGTGGATGGACAAATGGAAGACTGGATGGGTGGAAGGACGGAAAGATGGAGGGGGAGGGAGGGAGGGAATGTGAACAGGAGGATGGATGGAAGAGTACAAGGATGGATGGATGGATGGGCCAGTGGATGGATGAATAGATGAATGGAAGGATGGATGGGTGGAAGGACTGATGAGCAGAAGAAAGGAAGGGTGGATGGATAGATGATCAGGGGCCTTGTTGCTAAGTAACCCTGTAGGATCTTCAGCATTTCTGCTAGATCTGTAGGATCTTCAGCATTTCTGACCCCATCTCTTCAGGAACCAGTGCATTTTTCTCAAGTCATTAGGTTCTCCCTCTCCCTCCCCTTCCCTCCCCCTCCATCTCTCCCCAGCCCAGCCCAGTCCCTGCTCTATAGCCCTGTGCTTCTCAGTGCCAGCTGTGCAATGCTGGTGGACACTCTTCCCCACAAGGTAGTTGTGCTGGGTCACACAGTTGCCCTCTCTGCCTTCCCTGCCCTGGTCCTGGCCAGGACACATCCAGTTCAAGCACTCATTTGGTCGACAGTCACGGAACCCTACTAGCAGCAGGCACTGTGTTCCCAGGGCCTGTGCTTTGCAGGAAGCAGGAAATATGAGCTTCCTCACACGTGTGTGTCAGGAGGTTACAAGTGCTGGGGACAGGGAGTGACAGTGCAGGAAAGGGGTGAAGCAGCAGCCAGTGCAGGCCAGGCCAAGGGAGAGGTGCACAGAGTAAGGACCTGGCAGAGGGCACAGTTGACTGGGGGCAGGGCAGGGCACAAGCAGCATGTGCCAAGGTCAGGGCAGTGTCCTCCCTGTTGCCCAGGAGGGAAAGGGGCCGCAGGGCCACTGCACACCCAGGGGAACGTGGCGAGGTGCACAGTTCAAGGCAGTGTCCGGAGGCATCCTGAAGCAGGCAGGACAGGTGAGAGTGAAGGACATAGGCACTGTGAGGACTCCAAGTGCCCATGTCCAGGGTGTGAAAGGACAAGGGCTCCGGTTTGGATGGGCCGAGTTTCGGCGGTTGGGAGGAGCAGGAAGTGAGGAGTGTGGATAGGAGGCCCAGCTCTCAGGATGTTCTGGTGGGCTGTCCCTCGATGGACGTGGCTGTGACTGGACCCTGCAGATGTCCCCGAGGCCACCTTGGTCTCTGCAGGGCCATCCCAGCGGGACTCCTTTTCCTGGGTCCCTAGCACCCCAGGCCCTCTGCTGCCCCTTAGGTCAGGAGCCTGCCACACCCTCTGGCTTCTTGCCCCCCTGACCGAGACCACCCCCACCTCCACCTCCTCCTGGGCAGGGCCTTCTCTGGGGCCCAACCACTGTCCACTCTCCCCTCACTTCTACACATCCTGTGCTGGTGCTGGCTTTCTAGATGCCCTCTGTGTGGGGCTACTGACCAGCTCACCCCTGCAGGTCCCTCGGAGCACCTACCAGGAGCCCAGGGAGCAGCAGCAGCTGCAGCTGGCCAAGAGAAACAACCGCCTGAAGGCCGAGGTGGCAGCGCCCCTGCCTGCCCAGAAACCCTGATGAGGGGAGGGGCTGGTGGGCTCTGCGTGTGGGTCCCCCCAAAGGTCCACAGGTACAGGAACTGGGTCGCTGGGGCACTAGCCATGTGGTGTCCTGGCAGGAGCTGCTGCTGCTGGCCAACAGGGAGGAGCTGCGGTGTGCCATGCCCAGGCCCCGCAGGGGGCCACCCGCACAGGTAATGCCGGCAGCCTCTAGCACGGCCTAGTCACAGGTCAAAGAGAAATTCCAGTGGCCAGGTATGGAACACGCCTGTGAATCCCAGCAATCTGGGAGGCTGAGGCAGGCAGATCACAAGTTCAAATGCAGCCTTGGCCATTTAGTGACTTAGCGAGACCCTGGGGTCTTGAAATAAAAGGGCTGGGGATGCAGCTCAGTATGAAGGCCTAGATTCATTCCCGGTGCCATCAAAAGCAAAGGACGCTATTTCAGTGGTGACACGGGAGCCAGTTATTTAGCATCTTCCTGTCAGGGGCAGATTCCCAGTATATCTGGGAGTGGTCCTGGGGCCACACAGAGTGCTGGCAGATGAGCGTACACCTGAGCCCTGGAGAAAGAGAGCACCCCAAGAATGAGCCCTGCAGCCTCATCTCTGGGTTCCCAGTGCCCCGAATGGAGCATTTCAGACTTGTATCAGCACCACAGCAAGGCCAGAGGACACCGAGGCCGCCTGAGGGCCAGGGTGGGGACACATGGAGGGGCTTGACTAGGGCAGAGGAGCAGGTGGGCTTCCATGGGTGCAGCCCAGCTGCCCACCCAGGCGGGTTGGGGCCCCAAGCAGGCACAGGTGCCAGGCTATCTCTGCTTGGCTTGCGCAGGACCCCAAGAAGCAGCTGCAGCTTCCATCTACCTTGCCCCGCATCCGGAACACTCCCAAACTGACCTTCTACAGGGTGAGGGGTCCCACCTCTCCCTCCCCTCAGGAACTGGGCAGCCCCAGGATAGCCCAATGCTGAGAAGGAGGGCAATGACCTGGGCAGGGGTAAGCAGGGAGGGCCTGGCCACCCCAGCTCACTGTCAGCCCCTCCTCCACCCTCCCCTGCAGCCTGACCACATCCCCGTCAAGCTGAATGTGGCTGCCATCCTGCGGGAAGGGGCCCTGTACCAGCGCCAGGTGGAGAAGGAGCTGGAGAGGTGAGGCATGGGATGCTGGGGTTCCCTCTGTACCCCTCCTCCAGGGTGCCCTGCAGGACAGTTGTGGAGACGGTGGGGGCTGGAGGATGCGATGGAAGACACCAACCAGACCAATTCTCTGTGCTCCCAGCAGCAGCACAGTGGTTCCTGGGGCCCCCAGAGGCCAACCCCGATCTCCAGGTGGCACCTGTGCTTCTGATCCTGGCTGTAAATCAGGGTTTTTCCCGCCACCACCTTGAGTTTCTGCTGTTCCAGCTCACCATCTGGGCTTTGTTTGTTTTTGTGGTACTAGGGATTGAACCCAGGCTTTTCTCATTGGGGAGCTACATCCCCAACCCTTTAAAAAATGTTTTTCATTTTGAGACAGTCTCTCTAAATTGTCATTCTCCTGCCTCACCCTCCCATGCCTGAGTTTACAGGCACGTACCACTATACCTGGCTCCATATACAGGTTGATGACGGGTTATTGCCAAGGGTACAGGCTATTACCAGGGTGAAGAGTGGGGAAGGGGTAGGGCCCTCCATGCCCTCTCTGGGCCCTGATATCCAGGATGCCCACCTATTCCACCCCTGGAAGACCCCTGCAACCTGTCCTTTGGATTTTTATGGGGGCTGCATTGCATGGACACCATCGATGACATCCTCAGCCTGGTGGTCAGTTCAACTCTAACTTCGCCTTCCTTCCCTGGAGGCCCGGTGGGGATGACAGTCCAGTCCTCAGACCCAGCCTGTCTTCCTAGTGACCAGTCCATCCTGAACCTGTCTAGGGCCCCAGCCAGCAGGCTTCTCATTAGCATATGAGAGACACTGAACACTTTGGCAACTCTGAGGACTTTAGGAGGGCTGTGGCCAGAAGCAGGGATGGAAAACAGGTATTGTGTGTTTCACGGGATGGCAGGAGTCTGGTCCTTCAGGTGAGGTGGCAACAGGACTGTTAGGCTCGGGCCTTCACAGAGATAACCCCAGCCCTGGGGAGAAATGTACCAGGGCAGGGGGGCACTTGCCAAACCCCTGGCCCTCCCCAAACCTTCCCTGGGTTTCCTCCTTCCAGACCCCTTCCTGATGCCTTTCCAAGCTGCCCACTTGGATCCTTCCATGTCTGAGTTGGGAAGATGGACAGACAGGAACAGTGGACACAGGGATGGCAGATGGACAGGAACAGAGCCAACAGGGACTGAGGGGAGCTTAGAATGATGTTCTGGGGTGTGAGCACAGAGGAGGGGACTGGAGGACAGCAGTAGGTCCGTAGGAGATGAGACCAAGTGCTTGAGGACCACAGCCCACCAGGGGAACTTGTGGCCTCCTGGTGGCCCTGCTCATCTGAAGAACCCCAAGCTGCATCTCTGTCCTTCCTTCTGCAGGGTTGACAAGCTTGTGGACGGGTGCGGGGACCTCTCTGAATTCCTTGAGTGGCAGGAGAGGATGCGGGCCAAGGACCAGGCAGAACAGCTGGCCATGAGTGAATGCCGCAGGCTGCAGGGGAAACTGAGTCACGAGGAAGCAGTGCTGGCCCGGCAGCACATCCTGCAGGAGAACAAGCAGAAGGCAGACCAGAAGAAGGAGCAGGTGATGAGCTATGCCCCCAACTATGAGTACACAGAGCTGGCTGAGCCACAACCTACAGGAGCCGGGGCTGTGGCCAGCAGAGAGCCACTGAAGGCATGTTCCCGTGGCTGTTAGCTTTCAACTGACTCTAGGTTATGTCCTCTTAAGACCTGCAGGATGGTCTAGATTCTCTGTCCCTGTCTCAGCAGGGAAGGGCTCCAAGGGGTCTCACATGACCAGCGCTGTGTGACTGTGGCCAGTACTTCTGCCCCAGACTACCATCTCCCTCACCAGCAGATTCCACAGTGCTCCTGAGAGCAGTTCTGGCAGAAAATCCCAGAATGTGTTTGCATGTGGCATCTGTATCAGTCAACTTTCCTGTCCTGGGACACAATACTGACACCTACAACTTGAAGGAAGAGAGGTCTACTTGGCTCAAAGTCTCAGAGGATTCAATCCATGGTCAGTTGGTTCCAGGGCAGGAACATCATGGCAGAGGAAAAACACTTAGTGAGGAAGGGGCCAGATACAAGACCCCAAGGTCACAGTCTACTAGGTGTGTGCTCTACTAACCTGCTTTGCACTTCTCAATCCAACGAAGCTGACCTGTCAGGGTCACAGCCTCCTCTCCTGTGGCGGGGATTGGGGACATCCACGGTACCACTCCAGAGGCTCCTGATGTCCCAGGACTAACACTTTCTCCACACTGCCTAGCTGGGGCTTCCAACCAGCAGGCCTGACCTGGGCTCTGTCTTGCCTCAGGTGCTCCCGCAGAGCACCGTGCTGGAGGCGTGGGAAGGTCACTCTCACTCCTGGAGACTCACTTGTGTTTGTGTATTCAATGTTAAGGTCTGCTTTTTCTTTTTAGTTGAGTTTACTATTTTTTGTACTGAGGACAAACCCAGGGCCTCAACCATGCTAAGCACATGCCCTACCACTGAGCTATGCCCACAGCAGCAGCTTTCTTTTATAGAGGTTTTAAAGTTCCAAATTCCATTTCCTTACTAGTTGTAGGACTAGTCAATCAATCATTTCATATTTAGTGCGTTGTGACAGTTTGCCTATTTTGAGGAATTGGTCCATTTCACAAAGCTGTTGAGTTTATGTACGTAGGTGTTGGCTGTAATATTCTATTACATCCATTTTATGTCTGTAGTTTTGTTCCTAACACTGGCATTTTGTATCTTTTCCCTTTTTTTCCTGTAGTTCTTCCTAGAGATTTTTCAATTCTATTTATCTTTCCAGAGAATTTCCTATTTTGTTTCATTAATTTGTTTGATTCTACTGGGGATATTTTCTTTTTCTTTTTTTCCCTCCTGTTCTAGGGATTGAATTCAGGACCTAACACATGCCAAGTAAGTTTTCTACTGTTAAGCTATATTCCCAGACCAATTTTTGTTTTACTTTGAGATAAGATCTTACTAAATTGTACAAGCTGCCCTTGAACTTCCAATCATCCTGCCTCCGCTTCCAGAATTCCTGGATTACAGGCACATGCCCCCATGCCTGACTTACTTTGCTGTTGTTAATCAATTTGTTAGTTTCCTGCTTCTGTTTGTTTTTATTTTGCTCCACTGTTTCTGGGTCTCAGATGGAAGTGTAGATTACTGATCTGAGACTTCCTAGCTCCGCTGCTGTAAGGCCTAGTACTGTCATTGCCTTTTACTTCCCGTCTGACTCGTGTCCCACAAAGCTTGGTATGCTGTGTTTCCTTTTCATCCAGTTCAGTGTATTTTTTTCCATTTCCCTTCAGATCTCCTCCCTGCCCCATAAATTATTTAGAAGTATGTTGGGATTCTCCTGCCACCTTCTCGTTACTGACTGATTCCACTGTAGTTGATGAACACACACTGTGATGGCCTGGGGTGCGGTCTGTCTGGCTGTGCACTCGATGGGCTTGAAATGAATGTGTTGTGTCATCCTGAAACCTCACTGCGATTATTTCACTGGAGCAAGCTCACAATCGCCTGTGCTGTAGTTCCACAATGCTTTGTAAGACTTTTTGGAACCCAGCATCTGTCTTCTCAGCATTGGCATCTGCTGAATCACCTTTCTTTACTCACTTCGCCGTTACCCTGGCTTCTGTGTGATGCGTGAGCTTTTATGGAAACCTGGACCCTGGAGGGCATCATATTACAAGCCTCTGGTTCACACAGAATCTTTGTGTTTTAGCATCTCCCTCCAACACCATCCTGGCAGACAGAGGAGGGCACTGCCACCTTCCTGCCAAGTGGGCAAAGAAGTCCAGGATCCCCCATCAGCCTCTATTGACCCGGGATAGGGTGACAGAAGTTACCCCAGTGTGACAATGGAGAGGACACAGGCCCTTGGGGGCGTTCACCCCCCTAGTCCCCCCAGCCTGCTCCACCTAGTGCCCGTAGATGGGCACCTCTGCTCCTCCCCTCTCCTCACACCCCTTCTCTACCAACCTGATGCCCTATAGGCTCCATGGAGGGCACCATGCCTTCCCAACCCTGGGCCAGCCACTGTCCCTAGTACAGCTGAGGAGGTGGCTCAGCCATTGTCATTTTTCCAGCAAAGAAACAGACAGCCAAAAAAACTTTTTTTTTTTTTTTCTTTTGTAGACAAGGCCTCACTATGCAGTTCAGGCTGGCCTTGAGCTCATTTTGTAGCCAAGGCTGGCCCCAAACTTGTAATGATTTTCCTGCCTCAGCCTCTCAAGTGCTAGGTTTACAGGCATATACCACCACATTTGGCTCAAAAAATTTTAAAAATAAAGGAAACTGAAACTCAAGGAGGCCTGAGGTCTCACACATCTCACTCCCAAGGTGGTATCTTGCACATGGACCTGTCCTAACTCTGTGTGAATTTACAGAGTCCTCAGAGTCCCCATCCTTGTCCTTACCTGCCTCCCCTGCAGTCCCCTGTCACCTCATCCCCAACAGTGTGTCCAAGCTCCCCCTACTCAATATGGGGCTACAGGTCGCTTGCTCTCATTTGTAATAACAAGCCACATATACTGTAATAGCCACTTTTTTTCACCCCCTATTTCCCTTTTTCTCTACTTCATTACAAAGTTTTGAAAGTAGAGCTGGAGGTTTTGCTTGGTGGTAGAGCACATGTATTGCATTCAACAGGCCCTGAGGTTCCATACCCACGCCAAAAAAATACAGTGAAAATCAGGTAATGTGCTGTTATTGTAGTTCTGTAGAGAGAACCCAAGCCTAGGCAGGCATGCTCTACCAACAACCCCATCGACCGTAATTTTTAAAGTAAATCTTTTATTTTGTCTTTTTGAGACAGGGTCTCACCCTGCAGTTCAGGCAGGCCTTGAGCTCACTTTATAGCCCATGCTGGTCTCAAATTTACAAATGATCCTCCTGCCTCATCCTCCAGACTGCTGGGATTACAGGCATGTGCCACCATGCCCAGCTACATTTTTTATTTTAAGACAGTTCTATAAGACTTACAGAAAAGCCAGGAGTGGTGATACACTCTTGTAATCCCCAAACTCAGGAGGCTGAGGCAGAAGGATCACTGTGAGTTGGAGACCAGCCTGGGCTACATAGTGAGTTCAAGGCCCACCTAAACTACACGGCGAGACTCTGTATCAAAATAAAAATTAAAAAAAGACTTACAGAAAAATTGCAGAGCTAATATAAGAACTTCTGTATCCTCTACCCAGCTCACTCCAATGTGCACATCTTACCTTTCCCTGTGTGTCTGGGCTGCTGTAACAGACACTCACACACAGGACCACACTGGGGAAGTGAGGAGTCCTTCCAGGGCTGGGATGGAAAGAGGACCCAGCTGCTTCTCACCCTGCTGGGTCCTCTGCCCCACAGGTGGCAGAGCTGATGCTACAGTGTGCCAAACAACGCCTCCAGGAGGACAGGGCCATGAAGCAGCTGGTGGAGCAGGTGACAGAAGCACAGAAGAATGTCAAGGTGGCTCAGATGAAGCTGGTGAAGAGCCGGCGGCAAATAGGTAGGGCAGGAGCAGGCACCCAGCTCTGCTGTCCCCGTCTGGGACTTGAGCCGGCACCCACCCCAGCCGCGGTCCCTGGAGGACAGGCTGGGACACTGGCTGGGAGGAGGAGCCTGGCCCCCTCAGTACTTCACCCGGTCCCCAAGTCCAGGAGATGACCAAGGAGAGCCGGGAGCAGCTGCAACGTAGCATGAAGGCAGCCGAGGTGGAGCAAAGGCAGCGCAGCGAGCTGATCTCCCAGCTGCGTGCACTGGAGACTCGGCCTTCACGCAAGGGCAAGCTGGTAGACCTGACCCAGGTGAGGATCAGGTCCTTGCCTGGCTACTCAGCTGCTGGTGCTTGAGGGGCAGGAGGCAGGGTCACCAAGGTGGCGAGGCAGGCTTCAGAGAGGTCAATTGGACCCTGTGTGTCCAGGAGCCCAGAGTCTCCCTGGTCTGAGCTAGGAAGGGCAGCTAGGGACAGCACAGGTGTCCAGATGTTTGGCTGGAGGGAGCCTGGGTCTAAGGGGAGAAGCTCCAGGAAGGGAGGCTGTGTAAGAAAGCAGAGGGGGCCAGGGTGCAGGGCAAGGGCAGACAGGGGCAGGAGGGGGCCTGTGACAGTGGGCTGTGGGGTCTGGCCTGGCCCCAGAGGTGAGGGTTGCTCAGCAAAGGTGTCCCACCAGCCCCCAAGCTGGAGAAGCAGGATGTGGAGGGAGATCCCTGCCGTACTGCTGTCAGCTTGGGGCCTCCTGCACGATCCCGCAGACCCCTGGGTATGGCCTGGAAGGGGAGATGTCCGTGGTGGAGCTTCGGGAGCGACTGGCCCTGCTCAAGGAGACGCAGAAGCGTGAGGAGGAGGAGAGGCGGGATCAGATCATCCGGGACAAGCGCTCCAAGAGCAAGGAGCTACAAAACACAGTGGAACAGATATCCCTGTGCCGCATGGCTGTGGGGAGAACTGCAGCCCTGAGGTGGGTGCCGGGGACAGGAAGGGCACCCTCTGCCTGGCAGGTCCCTAGCCACAGCTTCCCCAACCTCTGATTTTAGTAGTTGACTTCAGGCATGTGGAAACTGGACACAGAAGCTTTCATGCTCACGACCCAGATGCAGTTACTTGGCACCTAGGTCACAGTGACACACGTGACTCGGGTAACTAACTAGCAGCTTATCTGCCCACAGAGCTATTTGGAAATAGTGACAGACATCAGATGCTTCCTCCCTGAACAGCCTAGCATGCATCTTTTAAAAAGACTGTGCTATATAACCCCAGAACCATGACCCAGCTAGGAAAGGTAACAAAATTCTCACTCTCACCTAAGTCCATATTCACACTTTGCCAGTGGCCCCAAGACTGTTAAAATTTCTTAAAGATTTACAATAACTTTTTTTTCTTTAAAAACTGAGACCTGGCCAGACGTGGTGACACACACCTGTAATCCCAGCAAACTGGGAGGCTGAAGCACGAGAGATCCTGTCTCAAAAAACAAACACCCAGAACCTGGGCCACACTTAGTACACACACACACACACACACACACACACACACACACACACACACTGCTGATTTGTTCTGGGGACAGTGTGGTAACTTTTCCCAGGTTGCAGGTGGCTGTCCCATGCTGCTCAGTCAGGCACAGGGAGGAGTCCATCCACCCTACCCAGGGTCACAGTGACTTTGGGCCTCCCTGACCCCCAAGAAGCTGTGCTCCAGAGAAAGTCTCAGGGGGGCTGGGTGGAGTGAACCATTGTCCCCTGTGCTGGGAGCCCTGCTGCTCCGCAGCCCTGAGCCACAACAGCCCTGAGCCGCAGGGCAAAGGGCGGTCTGGCCCCCTGCAGAGCATTCCAAAGCAAGACACACACAGCTTCAGCCCCGCAGAATAAAGAGCAATCTGGCTGGTGTCAGGATGCCTCCGCGGGCCCAAATCAGGCCCCCATTCTGTGTCCCCAGAGGCAGCCCAGAGCCTGAGTGGGGGCAGTGCAAGTACATAGACAATGCACTGTGACAGTGCCATCCAAGAGGCCTAGGTGCACGGGACAATGTGCAGACACCTCAGTGTTAGCAGTGGTCGCCTCCAGGCAGGAGCAGCCAGGCAATATGCGTTAAAAGGGGCGTCCACGTTTTTACTGCAGTTAACACACATGTAATGCTTGCTTTATGAGGTTAATTTTTCAAAGTGGAGCTCTGTGGCACACAACTGTTAACACCAGCACTGTGGAAGGCCGAAGCAGGAGGAGCGGAAGTCCCACCTGAGCAACTTAGCAAGACCCTGTCCCACAATAAAAAAAAGGGAATGTAGCACCGTCTTAGGGCGCTGCTAGGTTTGACAACACACACAACATCCCCAGGTACCGCAGAGAGGGATAAAAGGTTAAGCGAAAAGATTGGAAGTGTAGAGGCGGGTAGGAGCCCCGCCTACTCCTCGACGTTCGCTCGCACCAGGTGGGAACGGAAGAAGGCGCAGACGGCCCCAGTGACGGCCTCGGACGAGCGCGTGCTGGAGCTGCGGCGCGAGATCGCGGAGAGGGTGGCCGAACGGCGCGGGCACAGGGCCCCGCCGCACGTGCCGGCGCGTTGGGCCGCGCGCCCTCGGCCCCGAGTGAGCGGGAACCCCGGGGAGCAGCAGGGGGTGGCGGGGGTCTGCAGCACGTGCCTGCCCGTGCCAACCCTCGCCCGCCCGCCCGCAGGAGCAGCTGGGGGCGCAGCACTGGCAAGAGCTTGAACGGAGCCGCAGGGTGCGGGGCAACGCGGGGCCCGTGCGCCGCCTGGAGGCCGCCTTAGTGCCCGGCTCCTCCGCAGCCCCCCGCCTGCCCGGCGGGGCTGCCCGGGAAGCACGCGCGCCGACCCGGACCGCTCCTTGAGCCCAGGCTCCACTGGCGTCTTAACCCGGGGAACGCGGCCGTCGCGGCCCAGACCCGAGTCCTTCCCTGCGCCTGCGCCCTCCGCGTCGTAGAAACGTTAATTTCCCCTCCTACCCCCGGAGCCTGGGAAGCCCAAGCCTGGCTCCGTGAGCGCGCATGCGCCTGCCCGGCTGGCCCTTCCCACGCCTGGTCTCCCGTAGTCCACTGCGATGGTGGGTGCGTGGGGACTGTCGCCACCTCCTGCTCTGCGGACAAGGCCACCCGAGCTCAGAACACGGCCTCCCCAGCGCGCCAGGGCCCAGCGTTGCGTGGGGGAGTTCTCGGAGCCCTCCCTTCAGCATCACCTTAGGAGCCCCAGGGGCCGAGGTAGGGGCCGGGCAGCCTTCCGGGATTACCCAGACCTGGCGCCTGGCCGGGGGGGGGGGGGCGTGGCCTTGGGAGTGAAAGGGCGCAGGTCCGCGGAGAGGGGTGGGGATTGGGGGCTGGAGACTGCAAAGTGGGTAAATCTCGAGGAGAGGGGCACCCGCCCCACGCCTCGTCCCAGACATGCGCAGGAGATGGCATCTCAGGAGAGAGGCTGAGCCCAGAGGACTTTAACACCAGGTGGTGGCACCTAGGGTCCTGCTACAATATTCCAACTCGTGCCAGGACCTCAGGACTTTTCCACAACCTGGATGAGTGAGGAGAGAAATTCCCATCTCGCTGTTGAATCAGAGCTCTGGGAGCAGATAAACTTTCATTTAAGGAAGTAAAAAATAACATTTTTTGTAACCCGTGTTGTGTGATTGAAACCCATTTCATTTAACTCGAAGGGATGCGTTGAGGGCACTGGTGCAGAGTCATTGCCATCTCTGAAAGTTTTAGAGGGATTGCAGCGCCCTTGAGCAGCAGCACGCAAAGGGCAGGGTGACTTCAGAATGGCCCTGATGCAGGCGCAAGCGCCGCCTGGCCTGGAATCATTTACGGCGACCGGGACATGAAGAGCTGTGGTGTCACTGGCTTGACTTAACGTGCTAGTGCTGCACCAGCTTCCGCGTGGAGAGGTCTGCGTGGCTCACAGATTAGGCCACCCACAGGGCAAAGGGGACATTCAAGTGTTGTAAGCAACAGTGCTAGTTGGCAGTCAGCAAGTCCCCTCCATCCCGTAGTCACCTGTTGCAGCCCGGAAGCCTCTGCTCTCTACAGCCCTGGCGGAAGCAAGCTTGGAACTGTGCCTTGGGGTCACCAGCCTGGGAGGGCAGGCACTGTAAATTCCTCATCTGTTCCGTCCCTGAGACACAACACCTGACATCCACAACTAAGAGAAGGTGTTATGGTTTATATCTAGATGTCCCCCAACAGCCTCAGAGGCCATCAGATGATTATGGGGGTGCTGTAGCTGATTTGCTATTAAGTAGGAGGTGGGATCTAGTGAGAAGAGGTGGGTTACTGGAGTCTCGATTTGGAAGGGTTTATCTCTCTCCCCAGCTCCTCTCGTTTCTCTTTGATTCCCATACTAGATCGTGAGCAGCTTTCCACTGCTGGGCCTTGGAGTCACTGCATGATGGACTAAGACCTCACCTCCTTTAATTGGCAGGTGTTGGGCATTGTGTCCCAGGGACCAAGAAAGTGATTAACACAGAAGAAGTCCATGGCTTCAGAGGATTCACTACATGGTCTGCTGGCTCCAAGCAGAAGTGTGCTTAGTTCATGGTGGCCAGGAAGTTGAGTAGGAGGACAGCTTTCAGAGAGGAAGCGGTGGGCATGGCCCCATGTATATTCCTCCTCGACTCACCCTTACACACTGCAGGGTTGTACTCTACTAATGTGCTAGGCATTTCTTTTTTCTTCCTTTTTTTTTTTTTTTTTTTTGACAGGTTCTCACCATGTAGTTCAGGCTGGACTTGAACTCACTATGTAGCCCAGGATGGCCTCCAACTCAAATCGATCCTCCTGCCACAGCCTCCTGAGTGCTGAGATTATAGGCATACATCACCACACCCAGCTGTGCTAGGCATTTCTTTTTTCTTTTTTTTGTTTTTTTCAAATCCATTTTATTCAAAGATAAATAGAAAAGAAGAAGAAGAAGAAGAAGAAGAAGAAGAAGAAGAAGAAGAAGAAGAAGAAGAAGAAGACGACGACGACGACGACGACGACGACGACGACGACTACTAACACAATTTCAAAGTATGTCAATCAGGGGTAACAATGGTACATACACTGCACATTGTCATCCCTAAATCATTCACCCCGAGCACAAGACATCTGTGTGCTAGGTATTTCTTAATCCAATGGAGTTTACTTCTCAGGATTAATGGTAACACAATATGTAGAGTGAGGCAAACTCTCCCTGTAATCACATTGTGACTCTGTACCTCCTCTCAAGAGGTGATGTCTATGTTCTCCAGCCCCTGAATCTGGTCTGTCTTCCTTTCTTTGGCCAGCACCTGTGGTGGAAGTGGCTTTCATGTGTTCTCTGGGAAACCTGCCCAGTCCCAAGAGCATGACCAGGGTACCTGCTGTAATGAGACACCAGCTGAAGGAGAGCTAGTTGTTCCCGAGGCCACCCCGGACCACCCCACAAGCAGCCGCAGCAGCATAGGAGTTCAGCCAGGACCAGAACTGTACCAACATGGATACCTGAGAGCAGGAGTGTTCACACAGGACCCCTGTCTGTCCCTGCGTGGGCAACTGGAAAGAGAATCAGGCTGGCGCAGTGTTCTTTCTAAACCTTTCCCTGTCTGACGTCTGGGGAACAGCACTTTTGCCAGGGCTCCCATTGCCAGAAGCCCCACACTGGCAGTGTGTTTATTTGTGTGTGCATGTGATTTCTTTTTTCTTTTTGCGACAGGGTCTCGCTATGCCATTCAGGCTGGCCTTGAGCTCACTCTGTAGCCTAGGCTGGTCTTGAACTCACAATGCTCCTGCCCCAGCCTCCCAAGTGCTACAATTACATGCGTGCACCACCACGCCCAGCTTGTTTGTGTGTGTATGATTTTTTGAGACAGGGTCTTGTTAGAGTTTTCTGGTGCAATAGAGAAGCGTAAAGTAAACGTGTTTACTGAGGACGTGGAAAGGAGCACACAACCCGCGGTGGGTGGGCTGTCTCCTTTCACTGGATACAAGAAGCAGAGGGTTATATGATCTCTGATCAGAAGTGGAGCATGGGGCAGACATTGATGACGTCCGAGGAATTGACTGGAATTTTCTTCATGCACAATCAGAAAAGGGAGTTGCAGTTAGGGCTGAAGAAGGGAAAAGTGGTAAGCGTTTCCACTTCGGCCTTCTGCCATGTTAGACCACCTTCATAATTTATACTAGGTAAGAACCTTTTAGGTCTCACTATGCAGTTTGAGCTGTCCTTGGGCTCACTTTGTAACCCACGCTGGTCTCCAACTCTGAAATGATCCTCCTGCCTAGGCCTCCCAAATGCTGGGATTACAGGTGTGAGTCACCATGCCCAGCTTTCACACAGGCAGTTTGGAGACACTCCCAGCAGGGCCTCTTCTTTGAAGATACACACATCCCACACAAATGGGTTCCGCAGCTGGTGTGAGGCCCAGGAACCTACATTTGGCTGGTTCCTGTGGGTGGGACCACAGGAGCACTGAGATCTCAGGGTACTCTGTTTTTAGTGGTTTTTTTTTTTTTTTTTTTGTACTGGGGATCGAACTCACAACCTTGCACTTGCCAGGCAGGCGCTTAAGCCACCGAGCTAAATCCCCAGCCCCCAGGGTACTCTTCAGGCTGGGGAGAGGGTCTGTGGCAGCAACTTCAGTGTCAAGGGAGGCTCAGAGAAGACTTGAAGGTAGCTTTCGGGTTGGTATTTGTAGTAACTGTTTTCTAGCATCCTGGCATCAGTGACTTAAAATTACAAACATAAAAATCTAACTTCCTTTAGCTTTGAAATACAGATCACTAACAGTATTCTATTTACAAACCTGGTCTTGTTTTGTTTTTCTCAGTACTGGGAATTGAACTCAAGGCCTCATGAATGCTTAGCAAGTGCTTTACCACTGAAATGTGTCTCCAATTCTTTCTAAAAATTATATTTTGGGATAGGAGCTCAAGGGTTCAGGCTGGCCTTGAATTTATGATCTTCCTGTCTTAGGGTCCCAAGTAGTCCAGGTGACTCTGGACATTATTAATTATGTATGGTCCAGTTTATTCCTTAAACATCTTAAACTGTATTTATACATGTGGAATCTAATTTTACTTTTCTATCCTTTCAGTTGTCTGCCTTATCAAGTACTTAAAATTTCTCACAAATGTACTACATATCTATATTTGTCTTTCTCTTTTTTTTTTTTTTTTTAGTACCAGGAATCAAACATCAAACTCAGTGCTTCGTACTTGGCAGGCAGGTGCTGTGCCACTAAGCCATATCCCTGACCCGATATTGCTCTTAAATGAGTTCTCGTTAGTGCAATTATGGGCAAAAAAATCTGAAAACTTCACCTTTCAATTTAAAATCACTACCAAAATCAAATGCTCAAATATACATTTGATTTTGGAACCAGTTTTATGTCTACCATGCTAAAATCCCTAACAGAATATCAAACAGAGATCCTATAGCCAGGCATTGTGGACCATGCCTGTAATCCCAGCTCTGTGGAAGGCTGAGGCAGGAAGACTGAAATTTCAAGATGAGGCCAGGCAATTTAGTGACTTAGAAAAAAACCTGGTTGGCTGGGGATTTAGCTCAGGTGTAAGCACCTGCCTGGCAAACACAAGGTCATGAGTTCAATCCCTGGTACCAAAAAAAAAAGAAAAAAATCCTGGTCTCAAAAAATAAAAGGGCTGGGGACATAGCTTGGTGTGAAGAGCATGGATGCAGTTCCCCATACTGAAAAACACTCTGGTTTTGATTTTTGGGGGACAGGGTCTTGCTACTGGAATGCCCAGGGAGGGCTGTACACCATGCCATGCTATGCCACCCTATAAGTCCAGGGGTGGACGTCATGTTCTGCTAAAACACACAGCTCTTGGCGATCCTAAGTCCACGGTCAATAAAGAATTAAAGAAAGAAGGCCAGGCGTGGTGACACGTACCTGTAACCCTAGCATCCAGGAGGTTGAGGGACAGCTAGCTGCCTTGAGTTGGAGGCCAGCCTTGGTTCAAGGTTAGTTTAAAATTAAAAATGATTTATTTGGAGATGAGGAAGTAGGAAGAGATGATGGACAGCTACTCTGGACAAATAGGAAGAATTCAAAAGTGAATTGCTTGTGGATCTCTCTTTTTTAAATAGCTTAACTATTTTGTTTGCAACTAAGCTTATTAACACTGTTTAATGAAATGTACAATAATGTTGCAGTTTTTGGTTAGATGTAAGTCAAAGAGATCCATTGATAAAGAATCTTCAAATGTGACTATTCCAGAAATTTCTCTAAACCATTTAATCAGACATCTGTTTCTGTATATTACCTTACTTTGAACGGTATTGGTATACATTTGAATTTAACGCAGAATCACTCACAATAAACCACAATTTTAAGAACTATTTTATATTGAAACTAAAACAATTTTAATAGAACTTTCCTTTCCAGAGACAGTAATAAAGGAAACAAGGCATTTTGTAAAATGTGGTCCTAAACAAGTCACAGTAAAAAACAAATGCATACTTAACTTCCAACTCCTGAAAATAGAGGCTGCTTTCTGTTCCACAGCCTTGGAAACAAGGTGAGGAACAGCCTACAAGCAACTTTGGGCCAGTGCTCACCAAAATAGAGCTCAAGTGGTTACACATGGGCACCTCGGAAAAGTTTGGGGGAACCTGGCTAAAAGACCTGAATTCTATTTTAATGTGAACAGTGGTGAAGTGGCTCCTCCCTGGGATCAGTGCTGCCAGGACCTGGCCCAGTCTTGTGCTCATTTGTTACCATCCTGCTGTAGGGGAGATCTTTTTCCTTTAGAGGCTTAGTGTCAGGGAGCTCTCTGACTATGATGACCAGGTGAGTGCTGACTCCATGGGGTATTTCAAGGCTTGGAGTCAAAGTATTTTTCTAACAGGCTAGGCAGAGTCCATGTGTCTTAGCTTATTTTGTTTATCCTAATTTCCTACCACATATTTGTAGATCTAGGATTGCAGATCTTTGTTATATCATCATATTCACACATAATCTCCATCCTAATTTATAATTCATATTCTGTGCCTGAAAACAGTCCTTGTATTTAACAAGAATACCTACATATAAAATAATCTACTCTTACAATTTATATGGTCACAAAACATTAATGATCTGTAGATCAAGTGTTAACCACAATCGTTGTGCATTGATCACAGCCAGAATTCCCGATCCAAAAAATTTGCACAATACAAACTTAAAAAAATACACACACACTCACACATTCACATACTCTTCTTATAGAACCATGCTTAGGGAAACTCCATTTGTTGAGTGCCACTGAAGGCATAGTTCGTTAAACTGGTGCTCTAAGTAATTCTGTTTGAAAACCTATCACAGTAAGGCAGAGTTGTTTATTGGAAGAACAGAAAACAAAGATACGTGTATGGTAACCAGAAAGTTTTAAGGTCTTTCAAGTTGTATAAAATGGACCTGCAGAAACATTTAAGTGTTCTTAGGATGCAAAGTTTGGAGCTGAAATGTAACATCAAACCAGTTGCAAAACGTTTACAGTAGCCATCTCTTTAGGTCAAATCTGGCACCCAGATATGCAAGAAGCTTCAGGATACATAGCTTGTTGGTCTTGTCCTGTATTGCCCCATAATTTTTTGGGTGGGGGTACTGGGGATCGAACTCACAACCTCACTTGCCAGGCAGGCGCTTATGCCACTGAGCCAAATCTCCAGCCCCCTGCTCCATAATTTGATCACGTGAGAATTTTACATAATATTCACACTGCTCAGCTAATGTGGTATTAAGGATTTGCTCATACTCCTCTCAAATTTTATCTTCATAGTCTTTTAAGAGCCTCTCACATATTATTCCAAAGTGTTGAAGGGTAAAGCTGGGCTTGTCCTGCTTTATCCAGGAGGAACCTGCAAAACCAGGTGCCATCTTATGGATTTTTTTTTTTTCCACTGATACCAGGAATCAAACTCAGGACCTTAGGCTTGCCAGGCAGGTGCTGTGCCACTGAGTTATATCCTCAGCCTCTAACTTATGGATCTTGTTTGTGGCTCCTTTTATTGAGATTCTCGTTCCACATAGGCTCTTGGCTCCCTGGCTTGTCTAACTTTGGATTTCTGTTGGCCATGCAACTTTTTCCCTGCTGGTGGAGGGTAAGATTACAGGTGGGGCCTTAAGGACAGGTAGTTTAGATTTAAGGATTTAAAAAGGGAAAGTTTGTGACTCATGTTAATCGAAATACCAGGGACAGTCCCAGCTCTAGACTTTTCACCTGTCTTCCTAATTGATCAAATCTAACTGCCTTTGCCTTCGGGGCCTGGCTGCTGAGGTCAGAGCTGTTTTATTAATTTTTAATACAGCTCAATGAGACCTTCATCCTATCTCCCTACACTATGCAGGCCAGGCTGGTTTGGAGTTCAAGATCCTTCAGCTTCAGCTTTCAGAGTGGTGGGACTACAGCAAAAGGCTACCAGGCTGACTCAAAGCTCTGGTCCTGATCTGCTTTGTCATTCCCATAAATATGACTCAGTCTTTCAGGGTGAAGCCCCTAACTAAGGAATAAACCCATCCCACATGTCTGATGTACCTTCACACACACACATTGCCTAGAGGACCTATGGTACCAGAGGGGATGGCCATGAGTAGGTCTAAGTCTTTTCAGCACAAGAGAACAACTCCCCCATCACTAAATCCAGGTCCAAATCCAGTTTAGGGGCCAAAGTTGAAGAAACTCATATCCAGCTCTCTAGTCTGATTCTGGTCTATTGTCCCAAACAAGGGATTCCAAACGTCGGGCTGTGCTGCCTTCCAAATTCTTCTTTTGAGATCGTCTCCCTAACACTGACGAAGGAAACTCAAATCTGCCTAAACGGGGCTGACTTCAAACTCAGGCAGGAGGTCTGAGGACTCGACCCTGGGAGTTGCACGAGCTGCCTCGGAGGCCGGAGAGCTCCAGGCCTCTGCCCGGCTACAGCCCTTCCCCAGGTCGTTCTTTCCGCAGGGATACCAGCTGTCGGGGGTCAGTCTGGATTTAGCAGGTGACTTGGCACCCGGGCCCTCCAACGCCTGACCCCGCTTCACGCTCCTAACCTTGAGCAGCCAGCCGGTCGTTTCCACCCTTCTCCCCGGCCGGGCGGTTCCCGGATCGACGCCGCTTCCTCCCGGTTCCCTCCCAGATCCAGGCTCCTGCCCCCACTTATAGAGGGGACGGACGACGCTTCCCGAACTCTTCCAACCATTAGTCTGCAAGGGCTGGGCACACAGGGCGCGAATCCGGCAGACTGTCAGAGACCCCGGGCCGTCGAGGCAACTAAAACCCGGAGAGGGTCACTGACTTGCTAGCGGGGACTCATGTTTTTTTTCCACACCGCTCGCTGGCTGTGTCCGGCAAGGAGGCCAATAGCTGATGAGAGCACCAAGGGTAGGATCAGCCGCCCCAGAGACCACTACCCAGCGAAAAATGGTCAGCCTACTGTGGACCGCGTTCCAGCAGCTACAGCCACGACTCCCAAGAACCCTTGCGGGCTGAGCTACCCCAAGGGCCTTCTCGCGGGAAGTGAGATTTTCGAGCACACGAGCATGGGCGGGGCCGGAAGGAGGTGCGTTTCAAAGGAGTGATAGACGGTTTTCTTATCCAATAGGATTGAAAATATGCCTCCTTAATCTGCGGGCCACAAGCGCAGGGGTGGAGGCAGCCAATGGAAACCCATGAGGGGCGAGGCAGACGCCTGCGGAGCGGAAGTGGGTTGCTTTGAGACGGCGGAGCCCTGCTTGAGCGGGTGTCTCCTCGGCGGCTCGCGAAGGTGTTTCCTGGCTCTAGCAGGTTGGTGAAGGTTGCCAAGTAAGCTACAATTAAGGGCGACCTTCGCGAGAAAGGAGTGACTGGGAGAAAGTGCGTTTCGGGCGACTTTGAGGCCTTCAGTGGCTTCGGCGCTAGCCTCACGCACCTCTGACGCGCTCGAACCCCGCACTGGTGCGGGGCCTCACCGGAGCCTTGGGCCAGCTCCACCCACTCGGCTATCTGCGCGGATGCCCTGGCCTGAGCCCGCCAGGCGCTGGCGCCCCAAATGGGAACGTCGCCATCTGGGTTGCGCTCGTGTCCACGGGCCAGCGTTCTCCACTGAAGAAGGGAAACTGAGGCCCGGGGAGTGGTGGGACGCTTCCAAGGTCACTCAAAGAGCCGGGCAGAGGGGGCGGTTCGCGGGGAGGCCTAGGTGAGCTCATGTGTTTCCCTATGACGATGCCTCCTTTGTGTGCCCGCGCCACCGCCCCGCCATCAAGGGGCCGCGTGGCGGGGCCGTTCTGGGCCGGAAGGTGCCGGGGACCGGGGCAGGCTCGGCTCTGGGAGCTGAGTGGGTCCGTAGCCCCAGGCCCTGCGTGGGTGAGGCGTGGGACTGGGCCCTGGGGCTCTTCCCCAACGCATCGGGTTACGTGTGTAGAACAGTCAGTGCCCGGTGCACTTCAGTTGCCCACCTTTGGATCCTTCTAGGGAAGAGGAAGAGAACAGCTTGGCGAGCCATGTTTGTGGATATTTCATCCTTTGTCTGATCTTTGGCGGTCTTCATGGCTCCTCGCAAGCTTTACTTAGATTCAGCTTCTCCACTGAGTTTTTGAGCCAGACCTAGGATCTCAGCTTTGCGTGAAACCGTGCCTTACACTCAGTTTAGTCTACCCGGGTGTTCGGAGCCTGAGGCCCAGAAAGGTGAGATAGTCGGCCCAAGAGTACACAACCAACTAGGTGGAGATTGAATCTTAGTGCGGGACTGTGTGAAGGGAATCTTTTTGTTTTTCCTGTCGACTTTTTTTTTTTTTTTAACTTTTTGAGACAGGGTTTCGCTATGCAGTTCAACTTGGCCTTTAGTGTTGTAGAAGCCCAGGCTGGTTTCGAATTCGGCGACCCTCCTGCCTCTGCCTTAAGAGTGCTAGAATTACAAGTGTGCACCGCCACGCCCAGTTTTGATTTGCTTCTTTAATGGATGGAGAGATGTTGGATTCAGTTTTACCTGTGTGAGATAAGATGGGAACTTGTAAGTGGGAAGATGTATTGTTAATGTTGGTATGCTCAAATCTGCCTGTCCAACTCAGGAATTTTGCTTTAAAAACTGGGTGCAGTGACCCACACTTGTAAATCCAGCGGTAGGATTGCCTAGGCAACTGTAGTGAGTTCAAGGCTAGTCTAAACTGCAAAGCGAGACCCTGTCTCAACAAGACAAAAAAAAAAAAAGCAAAAACCCGTTTATTAACCTTTTCTTAATTTACTACCATAAGGAGCTTTTTTTCAGACATTGATTTTGTAATCATTGCCTCTGTGAAATTTTATTGGTTATATATACTATATTTTTTTTGAACTACTGCATGTTATTTGTGATCTTTCGCCCTCTTTCAGAATGCATACCTTAAAATAGTCTTAAGATAGTACCAGGTTGAGCTCATTCGTTTGCCAGGTTTTCTGCTTGGGGTATAACCTAGCCCACCCTCAGCTAAGGGATGGGGCAGGGTGGAGGAAATGAAAGGGAGTCCCTACATTGGCATCTCAATGGAGCAAGAGGTGTGGCAAGGGTCTGGGTTTGGAGAAGCAAAAAGGAAACTCCAGAAATCTTTGGGTGGCCGCCACATGAAGGAGTTCACAGTTTACTTCCTGCTCAAGTGGAACTTACCTTGCTTTGCCATTAAATGCTAAGCTGGGAAGAAACACGGCTAGAGTTGTGTTTTAGAAAAACTACTAGGGTTGGGGATTTAGCTCAGCGGCTTAAGTGCCTGCCTTGCAAACGCGTGGTCATGAGTTGTATTCCTGGTATTGGTAAAAAAAAAAAAAAAAAACCTGCTATGACTGTGAGAATGGTGTAGTACAAAAGCAGATGAGACTGGTGGTCTTGGAAATGGGCCCTGTCTGTTGGCACATGTCTGTAATCCCAGCTGCTCCTGCTAAGGCAAGGTTTGGTTGGTAGCAAAATCTGTGGCTGGTGGTTTGCACCCCCAATCAATTCTGGGAAAGATTTGGAGTACTTAATAAAAATAATGTGCACAGAGTAATTGGTTCATTTGGTATGTATAAAAGTAGTTTTGTGTGTTGTGTGACCAGTATTTTATTTTTAAATGATTTAGGAGTATTGATCTGTCTTCTCTCAAGAAAGGGTCCAGTTATAAATATTTCCAAAATAGTTGATTCTCCATGATTACATTGTATTCCTTTTTTTTTTTTTTTTGTACTTGGGATTGAACTCACAACCATACACTTGCAAGGGAGGTGCTTATGCTACTGAGTTAAATCCCCAGCCCTACATTGTATTCCTGAAGAATCTAGTTATTTCTGAATTTTTTCCCTCCTGCTTTCAACCCTGGGACATGTTCTTAGGGCTTGGACTTTTCCTATTTTGCTGCACTTCATCTCTTTAACCAAACTTGGCTAAATTTGACTGCTTGGCACAGTTGCTTTGTAACCAGTACAAAATTTGTACCTTTTGAGGGGGAGGGAAACAGTGGGGATTGATTCCAAGGAGCACTGCGTTGCAACCAGCTTTATTTATTTAATTTGGAGACAAGGTTGCATTAAGATGCCCCGGCTGGCTTTAAACTCAAGGTGATCCTCTTGCCTCAGCTTCCCAAGTGCCAGAACTACAGATGTGTGCACCAGTGCCAGGTAGTGGCCTTCAATTTTTATTTATTTATTTATTTGTGGATTGATTGATTTATTGATTGGTTGGTCTTTTTGAGACAGGGTCTCACTAAGCAGTTCAGGCTGGCCTTGAGCTCACTTTGTAGGCCTTGAGCTCACTTTAGAGCCCAGGCTGGTCTCGAACTCTCAATGATCCTCCTGCCTCAGCCTCCCGAATGCTAGGATTACAGGCATGAGCCACCTGGCGGCCTTCAATTTTTAATCCTGCTATTGCAGCCCTTTTTTAAAAATTTCTTTTTTGATTTCTGTTCTGGCCTTTACCTCCTGCAAATTGAAAACATCTCAGTTAGAAATGTCTGCTAATCTTCTGTGGTGCTTATCTGTTTCTAACTTTGTTTCCTGGGGCCTGTTTTGGTGATACACCTGTAAACCCAGCACTGCAATTTGCCACCATTGCCTGCCTGTTTACTTTTCTTTGAAATCCACCCCCCAAAAAACCCCAAACAAACCAGTATTCCAGTTTTCTGCCATCTGTTTCAAACACCTGATGAGTTTGATAATTTCCTATTTCACTGGGGAAAATTTACATGCTGTGCTGAGGGCTGTGCTCAGTTAGGATGGTATTTTACTTAGAGTTACATTCATGGAGTTGTCAGAAGAGAGAACTGAAGTAACCTTTGGAGTAGACCTTGTGAGGATGGACAGACCCCTTGAAGTGGAGTGGAATGGCAGGACCTTTGCCTTCTACAAAATGTGGCACTGTGGTGGGGAAGAACCTAGGTTGAGTGGCTGACGTCCAGGGGACCTGGAGTAAAGGACAGTTGGTTCTGCTGGAAACAACTTGTTTGTAAGCATGGATTTGTTCCAGTGGGATTGATGTGTAGTAGGGAGCATTTTCATTTGTTTTTTCTTTTTGCAACAGGATCTTGCTGTGCAGTTCAGGCTGGCCTTGAACTCACTGTGTAGCACAGGCTGGCCTCCAGTGGTTCTTCTGCCTTAGTCTCTCCAATGCTGGGATTACAGACAGGTGCCGCCACACCTGGCAGCATAATGTGAATTTGATTTTGATGATCACAGTTTCATCTGTGAGAGATACTAGATGGACACAGAAGGTGAACCTGGGGTCACCTTTCATCAGTTAAACAGAAAGAGGAAAGCTTGATTTTGGCTGATAGTTTCAGAGTTTTCAGACCAACATCATTCAGCCAAGCCTGGGGGAAGGGTATGGCAAAGCCAGGTGCTTACAAGAGTGGCTGCCAGGAAACTAAGAGAAAGGAGTCAGGTCCTCAAAGACTGGTACAGGGCACCCCCAACTCCCTTCTGCTAGCTGCACCTCCGAAAGTCTTCACAACCTCCCAGTGGTGGCACAGTCAGCTGGGGATCTAGCCTTCAACACAGGCTCTTTTAGGGAACATTTAAGGCTCAAACCATAACAGCAGCTGGGCCAAGCTACACATTGCACGTTTGGAACACCTGTGAGCACCTTTGTGGACTTCCTGTGTGAGAGCCATGCCAGTGGAGGGCTGATACACCATTCCCACCACCACCACCCCCAGGCTGTGGACCTTTTGGGGCCCATATCTGTGAGCAAGCCCAAGGTACCACAGTTAGGAGTGTTTGTTAACCCCTTAATGCATGCTGAAGGTGCTTCTATTTAGGAATGTGTCTCTAACTACATATAATGATTTTGAGCCATATTTTCTTTTTGAGTCAAGATCTTGCTATGTAGTTCAGGCTGGCTGTGAACTCACTGTATAGCACAGGCTAGCCTCAAACAGTGGTCTTTCTGCCTCAGCCCCCCAACAGGTGGGTTCCAGGACTGCAGTCATGCACCACCATACCTGTCTTGGACCATATTCTGTGGCAATGGTTGTGATCATTTGGGAATCTTAGATCTTTTGCGCTGGCAGACTTTTTGAGTTGCCTTGTGAAGGTTAACTTCTTTGGGGTTACATAATCTGCTCTATCTTTTTGCCTCCTTTGGAGTATTACTAATGTAGTAAGGATGCTGTAGTGCTTTTTTTTTTTTTAATCAAAATAAATACCTTTCCAGTTTAGAACATGTTCTCCCTGAGATGGTGTTTTGTTTTGGTTTGGTTTGTTGGGTGAACTCTATACAGTTGGCCCTTCATATCCATGGGTTTTGTTTCTGTAGATTTCATCTGAGGGTGAGAAAGAGGCAAGGCCAGCTCATGGTGGAGTGCTTACCTAGCATGCAGGAGGCCAATCTGCCTAGGGTTCTTTTTCTTGATTCAGTTGAAAATCATGATTCAGAAAAGTGCAACTCTGCTAGTAGTCCTCATGTCACCAGATAATACCAGGTAATGCTCGATGCCCACAGTGACACAGCCAGTTGCTGATGACTGCTGCTGCTGCAGGCTGACATCATCCGATTCCAGTTTGTGCTGGACACTGTAGATCACTGGTGGTGAACCTATGGGCAGCAGGCTGTATCGTTGAAAACTCTAAAAGGTTTACCATCACTGCTGTACAGTTGGCACTGGGTCTCTGCCTCTCGTCTTCCTCGGCTACTGGCCTCTGGAGTGCTTTGGTGTTATATACAGCTATGTTTATTTGCTCTGCCACATTACGCAGAACAAAAATCCCAAGTAGATTTACAGGACTTTCAGAACCCACACTCTCCCAGAACTAATCATGAGCAGATTTACAGGAGCACCAACACAAGTCTTTATTGTTACAGCCCCTGTGCTACAGTGAGGGGGTCCAGTGCAGGAGGGAGACCTCCTGGACAAAACCCTAGATGTCCCTATATAGCTAGGGTGAGGCTCAAAACCAGGACATCTTTTGGAAGGTTGCTGTGAATGTTGAGTATGCAAATAAGGGGCCCAGATTCCTTCCTCCCTGGTCTCAGCTACTCCAGGGTGTCAAAGGCAACAACAGTATTGTCTGGGGGTGGGGAGCACCATGCTGTCTGGCTGCATTTGTGTTGCAGTAAGGAATAGCATTTTGATGGCCAGAAAGGACTCAAGCAAACTCCCAGTCCCTTGGGGGTGGGGTGCTGGCCACCAGCCAAGTCCCACTCTCTCTCCCTCTCTCTCCCTCTCTCTCTCTCTCTCTCTCTCTCTCTCTCTCTCTCTCTCTCTCTCTCTCTCCCTCTCTCTCTCTCTCTCTCTCTCTCTCTCTCTCTCTCTCTCTCTCTCTCACTCTCTCTCTGTCCAGCCAGGGAAAATTTAGTCAGGCACTGTCCTCTGCCTCAGTAATCTCCAGCACCACCAAAAGAGAAAAATACTAAATACTTAGTATTACAAATGTCTCTGTGCTGAACATATACAGACCTACCTACCTACCTATCTATCTATTTCTTTCTTTCTCTCTCTCTTTCTCTTTCTTTTTCTTTCTCTGTCTTCCTTTTCTCTTTCCTTTTCTTTCAAGTGAGGCAGGGTCTTGCTATAAATTCCTCACACTGGCTTTGAACTCACTAGGTAGCCCAGGATGGGTTGGAACTAACAGCAATCTTTCTGCCTCAGCCTCCCAAGTACTAGGATTACAGATGTGCACACCATGCCTGACTTTTTTGTCATTCTTTTTTTTTTTTTTTTGAAAGTGACAATATAAATTTGTTTTTCATTTGTTGTTTTTTTTGAGATAAGGTCTTGCTGTGTAGCCTACGTTGGCCTTGAACCACGTTGGCCTTGAACTCACTGCAATCCTTCTGCTTCAGCTTCTCATGTGCTGGAATTACATGTGTAGGTCACCATACCTTTTTTTCTTATTATGACTTCTTTGTTTATTTGCCTTCCCAGATTTAAAACTGCCCTCAGTACCTGTTTATTTTCTACCTTCTTCATTTAGTCATTTTTTGCACAGTAGCCAGCAAGATGCCTTAGCATCTCCTTCAGAGTGTTTGGAGTCATAGCGTTTGGCTGTCCTATCAGAACTGGTCCCTACTGTATTTTCTTAGTGATGAGGCCATCATCGCCACTGCACACTCACCCCAAGTCTTTACACCTTTCATGAAAACGAGTTGCTTCTGCAGGAGCCTGGATGGGTACAGAGCAGAGGACACCAAGTGACCGCAGGGTCAGCCCCTGCACTGAGGAATGTTGGAGGAGGAAGCGTGAGGGTCCTTTCCTAAAAATACTGTTTCCCATGTTCAAATGGATCCTAGCACCAGTAGTATTTTAAGAACATGGGTTCCAGTATCAGATGCCTCCATGTGAACCCAGGCTCTGCTGTTTACTCACTATGGATGTGGGGCAAGTTCCATCATTCTTGATCATCCTAGACTTGGAATGAATCACTTCACTGGTGGAGTATGGAGGAGGAAGGGAAAGAGGCCAAGGATCAGCTGGCTTATGGGGATCTAGGAGATGTCAGAGGGTACCTTCCAAGTGTGGGGAGGGTCTTGTGCAGGGTGGCCCTGAGTGGCAGATTTGAAAGCTGAAATGAATGGGATCAGTAAGAGCCAAGAGGCTAAGGTCTGAGCACCACATTTCCCATTGCTTAGCAGATCTCTTCCTTTTTCTCTGACAGGATCATTTTGTAAGATTCTTTTGAGTTCTGGGTTTTTGTTGTTGTTTGGGTTTGGTTTGGCATGATTTAACTAGTTCAGGCTTAACTTGAACTCGCCCAGTGGCCTAAGCTGGTAGATTCTCCTGCCTCAGCCTCACACTGGGCTCACAGGCATACACCATCATTGCCCTACTTGATTCTTCTCAATTCTAAACCACTGTTTAGCGGGATAATTTTGCAAGGGAAAAAGCCTATGTCATACAAGTGTGCCCAAACATAAGGCACTTACTGGGACCAGAAATGAATGTGTGTTGGGACACAGGAATTATGATGGATCTGAAACTATGCTGTGGTCTGAATAGTCTTGGGAGTGCTGGGGCCATTTGGGAGCTTCCTCCTGGGTGCTAGAGGTGGGTAGCTGGCCCTGCTCTTCTGGAGGGCAACTGGAATTTCGTGAAGAGTCTGAGGCTTGGGGCTTCTCTGGTGCCAGTGCTGAGACTTGGCGTGGCCAGGTGTGGCATTTCTAATTTGTATTTTCCCAGTTAGCAGACTGCTTTTATAGCAGCAAGAAGGGCCCGTGTGGGGTGAAGTACAGCTTACTGGTAGAGCACATGAGGCCCTGAGTTTAGTTCCCCCAAAGCAGGCAAGCAGCAGGTGCATAATGGTTCTGATTGCAGACTGGAATATGTACAACAAAAGTTCTTATTTCCTAAGAAGAATGTGATATTGTGGACATAAAATGCGTGACGTTTTCAACAGAGTACCCAGTGACAGAAAGGACTGGCAGATCATTGAACTGAACTTTATTATCAACAGTGTAGGTACCAGCATTTATCAAGTTTCTGTCTTTGTTTTTTAGGTCTTCAATATACTGGAAACTTGCCTGGCTCCAAATTCTTTGTAAGCTGGAAGATACTAACCAGTGGGCATGAGAGGCTGAGATCATTTCAACTTTGCTACAAACCTTGGTGCAGGTTGGAGTCAGCACAATGAGTACAGTAAGTTTTACCACTTTGTTTTCAGGGTTAAGCAAATGCCTTATTCCTCACAGCACAGTAAAGTGTAGCCCATAAGGTGCTTCTCAGCGATCCTGGCTCTAGAGAGAGTGTTTCTATTAGTCACACAGCCTGCTAGCCTCAGTGAGTGGCAGATGCCAAAGGCAGCCCCCAAGACAGAAGGCTGAAAAGGAGCCCTAGAGTCCCACAGTGATGCCTTCTGAGCAGTCATCCATGTCCGGAAACTGTGAAAGCTCTTGGGGTTTGTTACTTGCACCTCAGTTTCCCTTTTCCCTTTGGTGTGGTTTACCTGTGTTTACCGACCCCCAAGGTAACACGCTGCTGAGGGGGGAACTATGACCTGTGACCAGGGCGACAGTCTCATGACTGCTGTTTAAGCTCTCATCATACCCTGAGGCAGCTGCGTTTTGGTACAACCCCTGGAGCCTCTAGAGATCTAGGGCAGATCCCCTCAGTGCCCTGCGTGTCTACTGACAGAAACCACTCTCCAGGGCTGCTATAAACCCAGAACAGGCTGAGTTCTCATCTGTGGGCCCCAAGGTGCTGCCATGGTGTGGTGAGGTTGGGGAGGGGCAGTGGCAGGCAGAGGGAATGGGAGGGAGTCCTGTAGGGTTTCCTCTGTCTTCTGTGGGTCCTCTCTTCCTGGCTGCTTGAGCCTCCACCCCCATGTTGCTATTTGTATAGTGGCTTTTGTGTCCCTGGACCTGGCCCTGCCTTCCTCCTTGGCCTATTACCTGGAGATTGTAGTCCTCAATAACCTGCAGGGAATAGATGTTCTCAGCCTTCCCTCAGAATTGCCATCTCTATGCAGATAGAATCTGGGCAGGCCAAACAGTGCTGGCTATGTGTGTGTGTGTGTGTGTGTGTGTGTGTGTGTGTGTGTGTGTAGAAATTGGTTACTGAGCATTGTGGCACACACCTTAATACTGGCACTTAGCAGGCCAAGGCAGGAGAGTTGCGTGTTTGAGGCCAGAAGGGCTCTAGGGAGTCAAAGTTGGCCTGGTCTACATACTAAGATCCTGTCCCCAAAATGAAAATCAAAATAATAATATTGGTTTAAATTCCTACAAGTTAGGGCCTCAGTAAGTTCCATGGTCCTGATTGGGTGGTCCAGTTTCACCCAGAGCTGTGAACCTCTACTGGCTCAGCTTGTAGAGCAAAGTATCACAGGCTCCAGTAATAGGGTGGGCGGTGAGGAGCAGTCTCACAGGAGGAGCTGTGTGAAGGAGGTCCAGACCCCAGCCCAGTGTGGGAGGCAGGGCAGGGTGACCTTCAAGTAGTTCTTGAAAGCTGGCAGTGGCACTCAGCTGTGGCTGGGGGATCTGTGTCCCTGAAGCAAAGAGCCATCCCTCCCTCAGACATACTCATGTCTGTCTGCTATACCTCCTCAAAAAAAGACAGAGAGTTGAGCCTGGGACCTCGAGAATGCTGCAGGGGACTGTGCTGTTGAGTGACGTTCAGCAACCCTCCCTTGTGCTTCTGTGAGTTTCATGGTCCTGAGGATCATGCCCAGGGTCTTTGTAGCAAGCTGTACATCCTCAGCCTTTTTTCACTTTTTGTGACAGGGTCTTGCTAAATGGTGCACACTGGGATTAAACTTGGAATTCTGCTTCAGCCTCCTGAGGCTTTGGGATTCCAGGCATCTCGCACACCCCATTTTCCTTGGGAGTGTCAATCCAGACCCCACCCCAGGCCCTGTGCCCTTAGATCCTTGGGGAGGTGCTAAGAGCCAGTCCAATTCCAAAGCTGAGTTTGCCTGGTTAATGGTCAGAATGCAAGGGAGTTAAGACTTTTCACTGTTGCTTGGGAGTTGGGCTGGCGATGGGTGTTCTCAGTCTTGTATGAATCTCCCCTTAGTATCCAGTCCTTCCTGAGTTTCCAGTGGGGCAGTGTGCACCTGGTGAGGCATCTAGAGTTGGAACAATGACACCCTCCTCCATCCATGCCCAGCCCTGTTCAGGTGTCTGCTCATGTCTTGCGGCAGCCCTGCAAGGCTGGGATTGGTGAGGAACTGTGTGCATTGGATTAAGTGTCCTAGGCTGCCCAGTGTGAAGGCCAGTAGGACAGAGTCAAGGGGATTTAGTTCAGGAATACTGCAGAGCATAAAGACTGATGGCTTCATGTAAACATTGTACTCTCTAGAATTCCTGTTCACTGCATTTCAGATGATTTCTCGCCACATTCAGTGTTCGGGGATCTCAGGTTTTGAAAGGACCCCAGCCTCAGGGCTACTTGCCAGGTTTTGCACTTTCTGGTGGAACCATTCCCATGTTGACCTCTTTGTTCTTTCTTTTCCCCTTGACACCCTCAGAGAAAGCGTCGTGGTGGAGCAGTAAGTTCTAGACAAACCCAGAAGCGAACTCGGGAAACAGGCTTAACCCCCGAGATTGCCATGGATCCAGAACCCATAGAACTTGAGGAAACGGGTAAGACTGCCAGGGATGCCGGGCCCTGTTAGAATAGGAATAGGGGACAGAGTGCACACACTAGGCTTGGTCAGCACCAGTGTTGCCACTTCTACACCCAGCTTCCCTGTGTGTGTGTGTGTGTGTGTGTGTGTGTGTGTTCTGTGCCCCGAGAGCCCCTTTTCTCCTCTGCAGGGGGTGATGAGAGTACCTGTGGCTTGGGGTCGTTGGAAGGTCAGGACACAATGCTGGGGATGGCGTTTGGTAGATATGCCATGGACTTGACTGTTAGAAGTTCCATTCCGTGTCTTCATACAGCCTGTGCAGTGTCACACTTAACCACTTGTCATGTCTTAAGGCTGTATCTTTGGTGCCCTAGGGCCTTTGTGGCTTTAAAGCAACCACTTGGCTAGGGTAGCCTTTCAGCCCCCTGATCAGAAGGCAGCCAGGGAGGGAGACTGCTCTGGGCCACCTCCTCTGTTTGAAGCATCCTGATATACCTGCTTTTTAAAGTACTTGGCTTTCTTCTGCTTCTTATTAAGACCAAAACTCCCAGGAAGGCAAACTCAATAGAGTTAGTTACCTGTGTCAAGTTTGGTTTAGGCAGAGGCTGGGTTGGATTTTCCCTTCTGCCTGCTGAGTGACATGTCCGATCCTTTGTTCACATCCTTTGTTCTGGGCATATTAGGGTGGTTTTTAATAACTGTAATGCCAGGTTGCTCATGGCTTAAAGAAAGGCGGTTCAAGTCTTACAGGAGGGCAGCTCAGTGGTGTTCCCACCTGGTGCGTGAGCCCCTGGGCACTATCCTCAGTATTGGCAGAAGAAGATGCAAAAGATATGCAGGATGTGTACAGCAGAGGCAAGAACCTGGGGACCAGCTTAGAATGAATGACAGTGAAGCAGCTTCTTGTGAGATGTGTTTCATGGACTCTGTATGTGACCTGAGCCTTGCTTCTCACAGTAAATTCCTAAAGTTCTTCACTTCTTCACCCAGACCTCAGCCCTCAACCCACACAGCTGGTGCTGCCCCCAGTTTTAATGCTAAATACACTCCTCGTGGTCTTGTGGCAGGCTTAGCAGCTCAGGCCCAGGAAGAATCCAGCTGCTTTCCAATGCAGCACTTGTCATCCTGTGGGCAGTTTCCATGGAGCAAGGCCAGGCTTCAGGCTGGCCACAGGAGCACTGCCTCTGTCTTGGCTAAGAAGTGAAGAATTTTAGGAGTTTACTGTGAGGAGTGAAACTCAGGTCACACACATGAAACACATCTCACAAGAAGCTGCTTAACTTCCATTCTAAGATTTGTGTCCACAGAATGGCTTGGTGAATTGTGTGCCAGTGCATGGGCATGTAGGCCCCATTGATTTACTGATGGCACTGTGGCCTTCACACTGAGCTGTTCCCCCAGCCCTCTTTTTTATTTCAAGACAGGATGAAGTGATTGTGTGGCCCACCCTGGGCTCAAACTTTTTTTTTTTTTTTTTTTTTTAAGATGGTTTCACTATGTATTTCAGACTGGTCTTGAATGAGATTTTGGCTTCAAACTTGCATTGATCCTCCTGCCTTGCCCTCCCAAGTACTGGGATTACAGGTGTGCACCACCATGCCTTGTTAAAACTTTCAATACAGAGGTACGTCATTTAATGACCGAGCACTGTTCCTCAAAGGTAGATAAATCAGTCACTAAATGAGGAATTGTATCTAATGTGTACGTTACAATAATCAGAACAAAGAAACTATCAAAGGGAACTCCAACGGGATAACTTTGCTTTGATTTGTATAACTCCTGCATCCAGTGTTGTGACGTACAACAGAAAAGAAAACTATAATAGCTGGGTATGGTGGTGCACGCCTGTAATCCCAGCCCTCGGGAGGCTGAGGTAGGAGGATCATTGCAAGTTTGAGACCAGCCTGGGCTACAAAGTGAGCTCAAAGCCAGTCTGAACTGCATGGTGAGACCCTGTCTCAAAAAGACAAACAAAAAACCCAGAAAACTATAGTGCTGTGATGTAACAGCACAATCAGTAAAAATTCACAGCACTCTGTAAACAAGGTATACTGTGCAAAAAATGACATTGAGGTTCTGTCAAGATGTACAGAACTGTCCAATATAAAGATTATGAGTCCAAGCAGTCATTAAACCAGGAGTACCTAAGAAGGACAGTGGGAACAAATTAGATTACGCTAAATGCATTACAAGCCACACATGATAGTATACACCTGTAATCCCAGCTATTTGAGAGGCTGAGGCAGGGACATCATACATTTGAGGGCAAACTAGGCAACTTAGACCCAGTCTTCAAAAATTAAGAAAATCTTAACCCTATGCTTTTTAATGTTAAAAGTAACCAGAAACAAAATGGCTATAGGTTTTTGTTTTTCTGTTTATACAAATGGAAGATGCACACTGCCTTCTCGTTCCCACCTGCCAGGCATAGCTGCTGCTGTTTGTGTACACTGGAGCTCAACAGGCTGGCAGTGAGGGTAGCCCAGCCTATTCTGGCATGTTGGGATTCTAGGGAACCTGTGATAAATGGCAACTGGTTCCTGTGCAAGTGGCAGGCACTAGAGAAATCATCAGAGGTAATGAGTCTGCTAGAATTGTCCCTGCCCAGTGAAACTGCTGCTCGGGGGATGGCTGTGTGGGAGTATAGCACAGTGGGTAGCAGTACCCAAGCACCTGTCTCAGCAGGAAGGGGTTTTTTTGGTCTAGATTCTCTGTCATGTGTTGGTCAGGCGTTTTCAGTTGGGGACCAAGCCTGTCCCACACTGAGGTGGCATCTCCCCCATTCCGTATGCCCTCCCATTGCTAACCCTTGCTCACGTGCTTTATTTTAAAGCTGGAGATGAAATAGTGGACCTCACGTGTGAATCATTAGAGCCTGTGGTTGTCGACCTGACTCACAATGACTCTGTTGTGGTAAGTATTTACATGGGGCCAATGGCCGGCTTTGCAGTGTGGGTCTCTGGCCAGCGCTGGCATCTGAAGACCTGGGTCTCAGGTTGCAGGTCAAGGTCACTGCGCTTGTGCCAAGGAAGTCCAGACGTAGGTTGACTGGGACCCAGCATGATAAAGATTTCAGGAAAATCATCTGTAGTTTTGTTGCTGAGGGAATAGGTGTTGTAACCCTGATCTTTCCATAGCTGGGCATAGAAGTGGTTTGGGGAGACTCCCTAGGCCCCCACATTTCTTCCACCCCTGCTTCCACGGTAAAAACCAGTTGTGTGACCTTTGGTTTCCTCAGCACAGTGGGGACTGGGGGGCTGTGTCAGTAGGGCGCCTGGCAGATTAGATACCTGCCACCTGGCACGGTACCTGGTCGAAGGCTCTGGTGGGGAGCAAATGCCCTAGGGCTAGGGGCAGAGCTTGCCTGTCATTAGCAGCTGGCTGTGGTGGACCTGCTTAGTGGAGCCAGGGACTTGGATAGCACTGGGCACTGTTGGGCAGTGTATGGCAGGGGGGTACCTAGAACTTCAACACAGAAGCAGGGGTTGCTCGTCACTGAGTTGTCCCCTCAGCCCTGGAGCTCACTGAGTTGGTGTCATTGTGAGTGGATGATAGCAGACATTAAACACAAACCATTGGTCTCTTCATGGCTTACTTAGAACTTCAGAGCTGGTTCACTTTGTGGGGACAGAGGGTGAAGGCAGCGAGCTGTTGTGATAGATGGTGGCATCTGGTCTTGTTAGAAACCACTGGTCTGTACCGTTGACAGCCCGGCACCTCACAGGGCAGGGTGACCTCAGGCCACTGGGAGCCAGATGGGTGCCTGTCCAAAGCTGTGTGCTTCTGAGGGTGTGTGCTGAACCACTGCTCATCTCCCTGTGGCTCCCTGGAATCAGGAAATCGCTTCATTTCGTGGGGAGCAGAAGGTGCGGCCCAGGCACTGCCAGTGCTGGGAAGGGGGTCTGCACCTTCCTCTAGGTCTTGGCATCACCATGTCCAGCCAGGCCTGGTGTCTGCCGTGACCAGGGGGAGAGTCAGGATTGTGTCCCAGGAACGTCCGGTGGGCAGCGCATCATTGTCCCCTCATGCCTTCGCTTGGCCCACCAAGCGAAGGCATGCTTTTGTCTATTTACTGCTCAGCTTTCCTGCCTTCATGCTATTCCCTGGATTGATCCCAGTGAGGCTCCACTCCCAGTCAACCTGGGATTAGTACCTTGAGGGCTGCCAATGCCAGGACAGGTTCTTTTTCTTTGTTAGTTTGAGACAGGTTGTCATAGTCCTGGCTGGCTTTGAACTCACAGCAGTCTGCTTCAGCCTCCCAAGTACTGGGCTTACAGATGTGTGCCATCACACTTTGTTGATTTTCATAAATCCAAAATGCCAACTTTCTGAAGTACCCTAACTCTGAAATTGTGCCTCTCTAAGCACAACTGGTAAGCCTCATAGCATTAACCCTAGATGAATTGTGTGTTCAAGGTGACCATAGATGCTGACTACTGGAATGTGGGCAACAGATAAGCATTGTTCCCATTCCAGAGTCAGGTGACCTTACCCAGTCCATGTGAGTCTTGGGACAGCCACTCATCCTCTTTCAGCCTCAACCTCTAAGGTAGGGTTCCTGGCCCCAGTAATGCAGGGACAGCTTTCAGGATACCCACGAACCTCAGGAACCTATTGAAGTCTTAACAACTGCAAATGTGCTTGGCTGTTTTTCCAGCCGTCACAGAAATCTAAAGCCTCCAAAGCACTCAGACAAATGAAAAATGTGTAAGAGTTGGTGAGACTTTGTACATCCCTGCTCCAATCATTTCTCTGAAAGCTAACTTTATTTTTGGCATCACATAACCCAGAAAATACCATTCCTGGATCCCAAGGTATAAATATTTCTGGTTTTTTTTTTTTTTTTTTTTTTTTTACTAGATTAATGGCAGGGTATTTTCCATAGGTTATATCGATTAATCCTTACACTAGTGTTTGAGGTTCTCCTGTTCCCCATCTTTACTACTGTGTTGATGTGTTAATTGGAATTGAACCCAGGGGCGCTGAGCCACATTCCTATCCCTTTTTTTTGTTTTGTTTTCATGGTAGTGGAGATTGAACCAGAGGTCATCACACAGAACTATGTCCTCACCCCATTTTGTATTTTTTATTGAAAGACAGGCTTTTGCTAAGTTGCCCAGGCTGGGCTTGAATTTGTGATCCTCCTGCCTCAGGCTGCAAGAGTGCTGGAGCTCCAGGTATGCATCATACCTGGTTTTATCATTTAATTTTGAGACAGTAAGTTGCCAGGCTGATTTGTTTAACCCTCCTGCCTCAGTTCCCTGTGTGGCTGGGGCTGTAGGTGTCCCATCCCACACTGGCCTTCATGCTGATTTCAGTCTTAGCCAGTCTACAGATTGTTGTATTATCTTTGTTTGGTTTGGTTTTGTATTTTAATTTGTAGTTCCCTGATTTAACTTGGATTAAATTCTTTCATGTTTATTGATGGTTGATTTTGCTCATTTGTGAATTACTTGTTTGAAATTGTACAGCTTTTAAGCTGAGCCTGGGGGTGCATGTCTATAATCCTAGCCCTCAGGAAACTGAGGCAGAAAGATTGCTACCAGTTTGAGCTCAGCCTGAGCTACACAGTGAGAACCTGTCTCAAAGAAAAAAAAAAAACCAAAAGAAATTGTACAACTTTTAATTTAAATTAAATTTTAAAAGATTGTGTTATTTCAAGTCTGAGTTTTCTGGAATGATTGTCTGCCTCCAGTGTTTGATGTGTCATGCTGTGTCCTGCTCCTGCTGACAGGACCTGCTTCAGGAGCTGTCCTTGCAGGCAGGGATATGGGCCAGCCAGTGTGGTGGGGGCTTAAACTGGTCTGCCTTGGGCTTCAGACCCTGCTGCCAGCATTGCAGAGAGCAGCCCTTGGGTTCTTCTGTTGTTGGCAGGCGCTGAGTATAAGGGGGTGTGGTCTGTGCAGCTTCTCTCCTTGCCTTGGTTCCATGAGGGCTGTAGAAACAAATGCAGGGGTGGCCCAGGCACAGCCCATGGCTTCGCCCCAGGGGCCTCTCATCTTGGGGTGTTCTGACCACACTTGTATTAAAGAAGCACAGATGAATGGTTTAGGTGACCAACTGAGTCTCCACTTGGTTTCAAAGACTGTTTCCTGCTCTCCAGAGACAAGAAAGAAAAGCCACCCAGTAGCATCCAGCAAGCCCATGGTCCTTTTATTCCAGAAGGCTGAGGCAGGAGGATCAAGTTTGAGCCCAGCCTGGGGTGATTGAGCAATTTAGTAAGATCCTGTCTCAAAGTAAAAAAACAAGGAAGAGCCAGAGTACATGTCCCAACTCCCACAGTGAATATAATCACATTGCCGGTGTGCTCTAACAAAAATTAAAGCTGGGTGTGGTAGCGCATGCCTATATTCCCAGTACTTGGGAGACTAAGGCAGGAGGGTCATCATGAGTTTGACGCTAATTCAGGGGATACATAGTTAAATTCAAGGCCAGGCTGAACTACATAGTGCAACCCTGTCTCAGAAAACCAAAATAGTACCTGCTTGGCACGTGCAAGGCCCTGAGTTCAATTTCTGATACCAAACTAAAAAAAAAAAAAAAAATGGGATGGTGGCTGGGGACGTAGCTCAGTGCAGAAGCCATGGAAATACCCACAGTAGTGTGAAAGAAATAAAAGCAAAGAGAAACGGGGCAGAAGAGAAAATGGGGAGTGTGTGCCCTCAATCCTGGGCCAGCTCCCCACAGACATAACTGGAGTGTTCGGCCAGGACCCCGGTCCTTGTTACCCTAGCCAACATTGAGAAGACTGATGCAGGAGGAGCATGAGACAGGCCAGTCTGAGCTGCACAGACCCTGTCTCAAAAATCCAAAACGGGAGAAAAAAAAAATCCAGCCATCCAGACCAGAGGTCTTGAGCTGTCTGTGCTTCTGTCTGTCAGCCCTTCGGGTGGACAATGGTAGTGTCCCATGTCCTTCCCTTTCCCATCCCCTCCCATCTCCAGCAAGCTCTGTGGGGGCAGGGACAACGCCCAGCACAGTCCAGGCTCTGAAGATGCTCACAGAGCATCCCTTTCTGAGCCACCTCTTGGAGACCTCTGGTCAGCACCATGTGCGGCCCATGTTCCTATGAATATGGTCCACAGAGGTCCTGGATGGATTCTTTGCTCATCTACAAAGGGCAGGCCCTTGTGTCTGGGGTGCCAGGGCTTAGGTATTAGGAGCTGCACCAACTCTGGGGATGCTCAGGTTGGAGAGTAGTGTGCAAGGCTCTGGAAGCCTAGAACCAGCTGCAAGTCAGCTCTAAATGTATGTCTGCCGCTGGCCAGAGCTCAGAAGTCAGGCTGTCCCTGCACTGGTGTCCTTGGTTAAGGAGACGTTGCTGCAGCCCAGCGGTGCTGAATCTTTAGAGCTTTCAGGGATACAAAGTAGCCTGCTAGAGTCAGGGTGGAGGCCGGGCCTCACAGTGGCATGGCTCCCTACAAGGGTGTCAGATGCCATTGGACCTTTGTGTCACGGTAGGGCACGGCACTTGCTGAATGTGTGAGACCAGCCCTCAGGTGACGGGTGTCCAGCTGACTAGGTGGTGGCAGTCATCTGGCTGCTGTGGCAGAGATTATCTTCATGTGTCTTCTGAGCCTGGGCAGGGGCTTGCAGAGGCTGTGTCACCCTCGTGGGGTGTTGCTTCCTGGTCCACAGCTGGCCTGCTTGCTTCTGAGCCATGTTAGTAAGCGTAGCACTGCAGACCCTTCTCCAAGCCAAGGCTGCCTTTTTGGCAGTGGTCAGGGTTCCCTGGCTCGCAGCTTCTGCTTTGGGGAGTGGGAAGCTGCGGCTTCCAGGCCATCATAACTTCAGGATCACACAGCCAAGTCCTGGTGTGGCTGTGCTCAGGCCTCCAGACAGTGCTGGCCTCTGCTCATCAGCTGCTGATGGGAGGTGACCAGATGGGCACGTGTCCCCTCAGTGGGGCAAGGGTTCTCTAAAGGGTCTCATGCTAAGAACTTTAAATGCACCTGTCACTAAAGTCAAGCTGATTGCACTTTCTCTTTTGTTTTTTTCTTCCTTTTTCAGATCGTTGAAGGTGAGTGGTTCGTGTTCTTTTTCTCTGGGGAGAGAACCGTGTGGGTAGGGGCTGTGGCATGGTAGGCCTCTCCAGACTGAAGAACCACATCCCTGTGCTATGTGAGCTGTCACACCTCAAGGCCCACTAGCTGGCAGACAGCTGGAGTGTGTGGTGGGTGAGCTTTCTCTGGTGGCACTGGAGCAACAGAGGTCTCTCTAGAGCTTCCCTGAGAGGGTTCTCCAGAGGCCCAGGGCAGGCTGCTGAGAGCAGGGAGTGTCCTCTTGAAAATTTACTCTCACTTTAGAGAGAAGGCGGCCACGGAGGACCGTGAGGAGCCAGCGCCAGGACCACACAGACAGCTGCGTGGTGAGCAGTGATGATGAGGAGCTGTCCAGGGACAGGGATGTGTATGTCACCACCCATGCCCCCCGAAGTGCCAGGGACGAGAGCACCACAGGACTGAGGTACCTGTATGCCCCCTGTACTGCTGGGTTGGGTGGGAGGCCAGGAGCCGGCATAGTGAGGCCAGAGCAGGCAGGGTACCTTCTCAGCCCATTTCTCCTGGGCAGGAGAAGGCTGCCCCAGGAGTTTACTCCTCCAGTCTCCCAGACCTAAGATAAAGTGGGCAGACCCAGGGAAGGGCTTGTGTGAAGCAGACCCAGTAGTCAAGTGCTGTGTTTACTGAGAAACTAATGCAGAGCACTGTGGTTTCAGGCCCTCTGGCACCGTTAGCTGTCCCATCTGCATGGACGGATACTCGGAGGTGAGTGACCTCTGCTTTTCAGAGGACCCCTGCCCGAGGCCTGGCTCGCTGCAAATCTGTGTGCAGAGCACATGCCACATCCTGCAGTCCTCAGCCTGTTTCCTGTGCTTGGATGGCAGGCAGCCTTCTGGGTTCCTTGTCCTGGCCCCAACCACAGGCTTCTGGTGTTCACCAGGGATTCTTGCCACCCATCAGGTGGCTCCTGCTGGAAACTGAGTTCCTCCTGTGTCCTGGCCCTTCCCCCTTCCTTCCCTGCCCCTCATCTCAGTGATGGTGGAAGAAGGTGCTCTGGGACAAGGACATGTTCGAAGGGTGTTTTTCCTGTCTCCTAGATCGTGCAGAATGGACGTCTCATTGTCTCTACAGAGTGTGGCCACGTCTTCTGTAGCCAGTGCCTCCGCGACTCCCTGAAGAATGCTAACACCTGCCCAACTTGTAGGAAGAAGATCAGCCACAAACGGTACCACCCCATTTATATATGAAGAGCTCCAAGCCTCCCGGGAGAGCCAGATGAACAGCCAGCCAGCCTGGCTGGGCTTTCTGCCTGCTCTCTGCCTCCAGTTTCCTGGGCGCAACAAGACTGTTTCAAAGCCAACGTCTGACATTTAAACTGCTCCTTCTTTCCCCACCCTCTTAGATCCTTTTGTTACCCAACTGTGATGCTATGGAGCTGCACCCAGAGGCGCTCCAGGCCCGGCTCCTCACCTCTGCTCTTCTCAGTAGCCTGGCCCCAAAGCAGGAGAAAGGGAGCCAGGCACAGTGGAGCTGAGGCCTGGGCTTACGCCTTTGCAGAGTCTGCTCGTGTGCCAAGAAGTTTCCCTGTTGGAAGATGTGCCCAGCGCTTGAGCCAGACCCGGCCTGCTTGGCCCAAGGATCCCAGTGCAGGGACAGCCCCTGGACTTCCCTTCCCTCAGGGGCAGAGGTGACCTGCACCTCTGCCTGTATCTTACCATGGGTGTGCAACGTTCTCTGCAAACCTCGAGGACCTCTGCAGGGCAATGCTTGTCCCAAGAACGAAAAGTGCAATAAAGCCTGTTCTCGCCCATGTCTCAGCAGGCAGGAGGCAGCACTGCCACCTCACAGTCCTTGAGCTGTCTGGAGTGCTGCCCATCTGCCCATCTCCGCACACCAGCCCTTCTCAGGAACCTCCCCATGCTCCAAAGTTCCCCACCTGGCACAGGACACACAGACCAGGCAGCAGGTGTACATCCAGTGTCCCTTCTCTGGTGAGAGCCGTCCTGCACTGGCTGAGTGCCCTCTGTGCCCACTACCTGCTGTCTGCCTTGGTAGATGAGGGGGCGGGGGGTGGTGGTGGCAGCAATTGTGGCCTTATAGCCGCTCATTTCCACTTCTACCCAGGTCACTGTCTCCACTCCAGAGATGTCAGCCCAGCTGACCTGATCTGGCACTGGCTTGGCTTGTCCCCCTCCCACTGAGTGACACTTATTTCCAAAGCTGCTCTTCACCCGCTCTGGGAGTTCTGGTTGGCACGCTTGGTGGCTGTCTCTCCCCACAGAGTCCAGCTAACAACCTCTGCTCAACCCACAAGTATGTGGCACCTCAGGGCCACTAAAGGGCCCTAACTGGCTGCAAGGGCACCAGAACCAGGGGCAGTGGAGAACGGTCCCGCAGGCCAGCCTGCCCCTCTCTACCTGCGTCCTCAGAGCTTCAAGCCAGTAGCTGTTGGCATGACACCTTCAAGGTAAAGAGGAGTGCTCTGGCTTTGCTAGCAATAACCCACCTTCAGGTCCCCTTCTGAAGGAGCAGGGACTGAGCACAGAATTCACTTTACTTGGGGCTGAAGGAGCATCCCTCCTCTGTGAGCAGAAAGTAGTTTATGCTTCATTCTTACTTTTTATTGTTTTTAATTGTTTGGCTTTGTAATAATTTTCTCCATGAAGCGGGAGAGAGTGGAATACCAGCCCCCATGGTGGGGACCTGCCCTACACTTGGTCACTGCAGCCACCGAGTCGGTCTCCTTGGCTGTCAGTGAGATGCTCATGTTCCCTTCTGATGCTGCCCAGAGGGAAGGCCAGGCAGCCATGCAGCCAGTGACCAGTAAGTGTGGTGACATCCGGTTCAGATTGTTTTGTTTTAGCACACACGTGGTTGATCATAAAGTTGTATTCATCCTAAACTGAATTGGGAAAAATGTATTAGTTTCTACTCATCAAAAACTGCAAACTAGAAAAGGCCGTTTGAAAAAAATCCCTTTCCTCAGTGTACATAGTTCAATTCTTTCTCGTTACGTTTAAACTGTATCCATGGACATCAGTCTGTTTTGGACTCCTGCTAGTGTTAAAGATGAAAATAAACCATTAATTTGAACAAGTGTGTGTATGATTTGCTCCTGAGCAGTGATGGGCGATAAGCGGGGTGTGCGATTCCTGTGTGTCCCTTGGTGGGGAGCCCAGGCCCAGGGTCTCCTGTGGGTTGCCTGTGGGTGGGGTGGGAGAGCAGGTGGCCCCAGCCCGGTGTCTGGCAGAGCCAGAGGTTGCAGCCTGCCGCACCAGGTACCCGCAGTGAGTGTGGCTATAGAGGCTGGAGAATGACTGTGTGCTCACCACACTCAGATCCCAGCCAACTTGCTTCCCTCCTGGACTGCGGAAAAACCAAAGCTGGTGCCAGGAGGCTTCCAGGAGTGGCCTCGGGAAGCCTGACAGCTGTGGGAGGGCTTCCACGAGGAGGGCGGCTGAGCCGGCCGTGGCCCAGTCCCAGGTTGATCTAAGGGAAGAAGATAGCTGAGCAGAGGCCTCCAGCCTGGCAAAGGTTCTCGGCCTCTGGAGAAGGAGCCCTATGGACACTTGGACCGGATACCCCGTGGCTCAAGGGCTGCCAACCTTGCTGTCTGGCACTGCTCCCCATTCCTGCTGTGGAAGCTGTTAGGCAGTGTCTTTACTATATTGCTGTTGATGCTGTAATACAGAAACAGCTGATTTTTGCACACAAGACCTTGTCCACCAAATCCTTGTGACCTGCCTAATTCTCATTTGAATTTCCAGCATTTGTGTCCACATCTGCCTTACTGAGTCTGGCGATGTCTCCAGCACGTTGGCCAGTGCACACGATTTTGGTGAGTGCTTATGTCACAGCATTTCATCAAGACATGTTTGCCAGCCATGTGTGGCCTCATGTCCCTGTCATCACGCTTTGGGAGGCTCAGGCAAGGAGGATCACAAATTGAAGCTCAGCCTGGGGCAATTTAGGGAGAACCTGTCTCAAAAATTTAAGAAGTTATTAAAGGCCTAGGGTTCAGTCCCTAGTGCTAGAGATACTTTACATACACTATTATAGCAAATGAGATTGAAGTCAAAAGCTTCCCAGCACTTGGGAGACAGGCAGGAGGAATCCTTTTGAGTTCAAGGCCAGTGTGAACTATATAGTGAGAACCTTGTCTCAAAAAAAAAAACCTGGGCTGGGGATTTAACTCCACACCATAAGCGCCTGCCTTGTGATCACACAATCATGAGTTCAATCCCTGGTACCAGGAAAAAAAAAACTACAAGAAACCAGGACGCTCTCTTATGATTATAGACACAGAAGTACTAGCAGACCATACCACAGCACAGCACAGACCATTACACACCATGACCAGGAGCACAAGGCTGGGCAGTGTCCTGACACCGGTCACCACCTTAAGCACAGTAAGGCAGGAAAGGCCTTCGATGAAATTCAGTGTGTTCTCATGATAAAAACATGCCTGGGCCGAGGATTTAGCTCAGTGGCATAAGCGCCTGCCAGGCAATCACAAGGTCATGGGTTCAGTTCCTGGTACTGGGGGGAAAAAAAAATGCCTGTGAGCCCAGCACTCTGGACAATCCAAAATTTGAGCCCAGTGGTAATTTATCAAGACACTAGCTTAAAAAAAAAAAAAAAGTATTAATTGAAGCCTCCAGGTGTGGTAGCACATACCAGTAATCCCAGCACTTGGGAGGCTGAGACAGGAGAATCATAATAAATTCAGGCCCACCCTGGGCAATTTAGTGACCTAGGGAAACCCTGTTAAAATAAAAAGGACTGGGGATATAGTTCAATTCAGGTTTTAGTAAGCAAAACACTAAACACTAAAACTAGGGCAGGGTTTTAGCTCAGTAGCACAGCACCTGCCTGGCAAGCACAAGATATTGTGAGTTCTATCCCTGGTACCAATAAAATAAAATAAAATAAAATAAAATAAAATAAAATAAAATAAAATAAAATAAAATAAAATAAAACAACAGCTACCATATGACTGCTCCTCAGTGTGCTCAGGAATTGAAGTCCACACACTGCAGGGACCTATGAACCCATGTTCCCACTGTGGCCCAATTCACAAAAGTTGCCATGCCTATCCCAGATGAATGGTGGGGATGAAGTTCCAGAAGAGCTGAGAGTGTGCTGGCAAAGGATAATGGAGCTCACTGTGTGTCACTTAGCCTAGGACAACAGAAGCCTCCCTGGGTGTCACCCAGGAGCAGTGAGCCCTGTGTGCACATGGTGACGTCTGCATGATGTTCACACTAGTGCTGTAATGATGGCCATCCGAATGCAATGCAGGTGTCTTCCAAACTAGCTAGACAGAGGGGCTGAAGGGTGGAGTGGGGAACGGGGCAGGGCAGGGGGATCAAGTTATACCATGTACTGGCACAAATCCTTCATGAGTGTGATCATTGCATATACCTAAAATGTACCAATAAAAATCTTTTTTTTTTTTAATACAAGGAATTGAACTCAGGACCTTGTGTTTGCTAGGCTGGTGCTCTATCACTGAGCTATATCCCCAGTCCTTTTTTTTTTTTGGTACTGGGGATCGAACTCATGACCCAGGCAAGCACTTTGCCATTGAGCTAAACTGCAGCCTCCAGTCCTTTTAAAATATTTCATTAAAAAAATACAGTATTTTATTTTCAGACAAACTCTTGCTAAACTGCACAGGCTGGCCTTGAACATGTGATCATCTTGCCTCAGCCTCCCAAATGCTGGAACAGCAAGTGTGCATCACCATGCCAGGCACTTTTTTTTTTTTTTTTTTGGTACCAGGGATTGAACTCATGATCTTGCACTTGCTAGGCAGGCGCTTAAGTCACTGAACTAAATCCCCAGCCCCTATGCCAGGCATATTTTTAAAAAAAGCCTTAGTGGTCCTTGAGCAATTTTTTTTTCATTTTGTTATTAGTACGTTTGCAGTACATAAAGACTACTTTTATTGTGGATATTTGGTATATATATATGATACATCTTAATTTTTTAGCAACTACTCAATATTGATTTTTTTGTCCAATCCAGTTATTGCATCCATGAAATTATGAAAACCTGAAAACTTGTCAGTTTACCCACTTCCCTTCTTTTTCATTACGGTTGTCATGTACTTTAATTTCTCATGAATTATAAACAGCTAGAAATTGTTAGTAATGTATTTTGATTCACATACTTGGGTGTTTTTTTTTGCAGGGGGCTGGGATTGAACTCATGACTGCGTGCTTACAAAGCAGGCGCTTATGCTGCTGAGCTAAATGCCCAGCTCACATACCTGGTTTTTGCATGTTCTTTTTTTATTTTTATATGCAATGATTTTGTTTGCTTATTTTTTTGAGACAAGGTCTTCCCACACTGGCCTCAAGTTAAAAATCCTCCTGCTTCAGCTTTTGTGAGTACTGGAATTACAGGTTGGTGTCACTCCACCCAGCCCCTTCTTTTCTCCTCCTCCCACCTGTCTTCTTTTTCAGGCCTTAGGCATTCTACCCAAGTGTTCCATCACCAGCTGCATTCTTCGGCCTTGAACTTTCTGTCCTTTTGCCTCAGTATTCCCAGGGCTGGGATTATAGGTCTAGACCACCATAACCTGTTAAACTGTATATTTGTTAATCTGAACATTATATTTTGTTCCAGGGTTGAGACAGGGTCTCACTTACTATGTAGTTCGGGCTGGCCTTGAGCTCACTATGTAGCCCAGGATTGCAGGCATCACACACCACCATACCCAGCTCTGTTCCTACCTTTCTTTCTTTCTTTCTTTCTTTCTTTCTTTCTTTCTTTCTTTCTTTCTTTCTTTCTTTCTTTCTGAGATAGAGTCTCGATATGCAGTTCAGGTTGACCTTGAACTATGTAGCCCAGCTAGTCTTGAACTCAGTGCTCCTCTTGCCTCAGCCTCCCAAATGCTGGGATTACAGGTGTGAGTCACCACGCCCAGCTCTATTACAGTGATCTGTGGCACTAAAACTCAACTGTAAGAGACAAAAAAAATCTTTTTTTTTGGTGGATACCAGGAATCAAACTCAGGACCTTGAGCTTGCCAGGCAGGTGCTGCACCACCGAGCTACATCCCCAACTGAGACAGAAAAATCTTATCCTTGTCTTTAATTTCTTGCTAATTTTTTCCCTAGGGAGGGTCTTACTGCATCTGAGCTGCTGTGACAAAAAAACACGAACTGGGTAGGTCACAAACTTTTTTCAAAAGTCTGAAGGTTGGGACAGTGAGATCAGGTAAGGGCAGACGCCTTCAGTTTAATCTTCAACACCCCAAAGAAAAAGGCTGCGAATCACTTGGTGGTCTGCCAGGAGCATCTGCATCCCTTAGGTGGCTTTGCCACCAGTACTGGCCCTGTTCTGGGTCCTCTGGCATCGTTGTTCTCTCACAAGCACACATCCCTTCAGTGATCACAGCTGCCACGACCCCCACTGCGTCTGGAATAAAGAAGCCTTCTCCGTGGTCTCTTGCTTCAGCCACAGCGGCTTTGAGGGACAAGGCTAAGCTGTGCTGACCCCCCAGGCTTTCCCCCCACTCAGTCCTGGGGATTAAACCCAGGACCACCTTTGCACTAAGTTATATACCCAGTTTTTTGTTTTGAGACAGGATGTTGTTAAATTGTTCAGGCTGGGCTTGAACTTGTGATTTTTCTGCGACAGTGGTGGTGTGGATTAAACGAAATGATTGGCAGCAGGCAGCGCAGGTGCGTAACTGTAGGGCAGGCGGATGTCAGGTCACTCCAGAGCTCCGCAAGCGCGAGCCCCTTGCTTGGTAAGGGTTGGGGCTCAGGGTCGTAAGCCACTCCCACATCCTTCCCTGCCCCCGAGACATTTCCTCTCTGGGGATTCTGGTGAAACTTCTGGGATCCTAATCCTATGCCAGTCGGCAACTACAGGGAAAGCACAGGGCTGTGGGACAAAGGAGGTACAGATCAGCAGCGGAGCGGGGAGCAGGGGCCAGCGGAGGGCAGGCGGCCTTGCAGCACATCAGTGGAGGGCTTGCCCAAGACCTTCCGGTGCGGCAGGCGAGTCCCGGGCAGGCCTGGAACACAGTGTGGTATTGATCACGTTAGCTGTGCAGGTGTGTAAGGGCGGCGACACTGACAGGCCCAGGAGAGCCGCGGTGGAGGCCGCAGAGTGCGAGGCCACGCGGTGCACCAGCCTCCGAATGCGGGGCCCAGGCCGAGCCCCTCTGTGGGTGCCAGGGCAGAGCTCTACCTGGGACTTGCCGATGACCCGCAGGGCGCCAGGGCAGGTTCGGGCTGTGACCCAGATCTCCGATTGTACGTGAGGCCTTGCGGGGCGCAGCGCCGGGTCGGGGGGTGGATGTGTGGTGGCGGAGGCTGCCCCGCCGGCATTCCGGCAGACGAAAGGAAGGAGTGCAGCCTTTGGGGCCCCAGACACCCACAGAACCGACGGGTCTCGACCTGCGCACCGGTCCCGGCGGCAGCCCACCCACCCACCGTGGCCAGGGCGGGCCCAAGGTCACACGGCTGCAGGCGGAAGGAGTGCACCCGAGCCCCGGCGAGCCAGGCTCAGGGGGCCGTTCCCCACAGGGGTGGTACGCAGGGGCGGCGGCGGGAGAATATCAGCAACGCACAGAACCGGAGCCGATCGCCCCCCAGTTCCCGGCCCCCGCCCCCGCCCATCCCGCCCCACCCATCCCACCGCTGACTACAGCGCCCATAAGGCTGAGCCGCACTGACGTCAATCCGCGCCCCGCTCTGACTGCCCTCTGTCGCGCAAGGCACGACTGGAATCGTGGTCCTGCACTGGGTGCCTCCGCGGCGGCGCGCGCTCGGCGCGGACTTCAGCTCCCGGAGGACCCCGCGCGACGGAGACGTTGGCGGCGGGCGGAGGGAAAGGAGAGGGGCGGTGGCGCCCAGGAGGGAGGAGTGAAGCGGGGAGGGCGCCCGCGCCCCTCCCCCTCCGCCGCCGCTTCCCCCTCCCCCGACGTAAACTGGGATCCCTTTCCCCTTGTGTCCGCCATATTGGACTGTAACTCTGGTCAGCGGCGGCGCCGGCCCGGTGGACTCGTCGTCTCTCCCGCCTGCGGCCGCCCGGGCTCCTGTCGCCCCGCCCGCCCTCTCAGGAGGCGATCCCGCCCCGCGCCCCCCGCCCGGCCGGTCGGCCGCAGCGCCCGCCACCCCCGCCACCGCCCTCCTGCTGCCAGCGGCCCCGCGCCCGCGCCCCTTCCCCATCCGCCGTCGCCGCAGCCCGCCACCCGCCACCCGCCACCCGCCATGAGCCCAGCCGACGCCAAGCGCGGGGCCAAGCGCCGGAAGAACAAGCGCGGCGGCGGCGGCGGCTCGGGCGGCGGCAAGGCCGGCCCGGCGGTGGCGCTGCGCGGTCCCCAGGCCCCGGGCCCCGGCGGCGCGGCGGGCCTGCTGGGCGGTGCGGCGGCGGCCCACGGGCCCATGGTTGCGGGCGGAGCCGCCGGAGGCTACTTCGAGGTAAGCGGAGGGGATGGGGGGTCCCGGGTGGGCGGGAGCGGCCGCCGCCCCCTCGCGAGCAGCGACGGATAACGGGCCGGACGCGAGCTGACAGATCGAGGTGCGAGGGCGCCGCTGGCCGGGAGCGGGCCGCGGGCCCGGCGCCGCAGCATCCCGACCCGGCACCGCGCCTCTCCGGCCGCGCCTTGTCGCCCCCCAGTTGGGCCCGCCCGGCGCGACCGGAAAGTGCCCCCTGGAAGTTTCTGGCGGCTGCGCGGATGCCACCTGCGAGGTGCCTGACAGCGCCGGGTGCGGCCCAGCCGGCCCGCCTCCCCAGGCTTTGGAGCACCGGAGCGGGTGTGCGGTGCGGGCACTGGGGAATTGAAAAGTGTTCATTCTCAGTTGGGTTCCGCGTGCGGACTGTGCCGCCCTCGTGCCGCCCGGGTACTCCCAGGTGGGTATGGGATTGGTAAAACCATTTCCAAAGACCGAGTTGGTCCAAAAAAATAACCGACCCCCCCCAGTTGTATTAGTTCATACAACATTCTTAGAATTTTTAAGTTACGTTGGTTAAAAGACATTTTAATTAGAAAAGAAAAAGCTTTGGGAACATTTATGTGTCAAGTCATGAAACACACAAATTGTTTTATGCGCAATTCCAAGTATTGTGTTGGACTCGCATCTAGTGAGAGCAGATCATTGCAGATGGCATGGCTTTCGGGTGCTTATGAGGTCGCAGGAAAATGCAGGCATGTATGTGTAAGTTTCGGTTTAAACTCCTCCGGGTGTTTTCTGCAATTTAAGTGCAGGTGGTGGAGCTTGCTTTGCAGTCATATTGTTGCATTTGCTCGGGGTCCTGGGTCATAGTCACAGAGGTTGCCCTGTCTGCTATCCTGAGGAGTGGCAGCTGTAGTTCTGGGATCAAGGATGAGGCTTGTGGTTTTGAATTATTGGGCTTTTTGAGGACCGCAAGGAGTTTGCTGCTGCTCGGAGGGGAGGGGAGGGGAGAGGAAGAGAGGGAGGTGGATGGGGGAGGTCTGCCTAAGCAAAGCCTTTAATGAAATGTGAATAGTGATTGCTATTGATGGATGTAAAATATAGTCTTCTTTCCTTTTCTTTAATTGCTTAATTAAAAAAATTATTGGTATATGTGTATGATACATAACGATTGCATTCAGCTTGGGGATTGATACCCACAAATACTGCATTTTGATTATCTTTATTCCCCCTGCTCCCTTTCTTCCATCTTTTTTCCATCTCTACACAGCTTGCTTCCTTGTTTCTTAACATGTCTCTTATTTTGCCCTTTAGATTGTTTATATTTTGGGTCTCATGTTAGAGAAACCATGTGATACATCTTGCTCTATTTTTCTCTTTCATGCCCTCTCCAGGACCTGGGATCAATCCTGTTTCCCACTCCCAGACTAGCACTCTACCACTGAGCTACATCCCCAGCCACTCTCCATTTTTGCCATACTGGTGATCAAATCCAGAACCTTACTTCTGAGCTGCATCCCCAATTCTTTTTATTTCAAGACAGGGTCATGCTCAACTGTTCAGGCTACTTCCTGCATCAGCTGCCAGAGTAGCTGGAATTGGAAGTGGGAAGTGTGTGCCACTGTTCCACTAAGTATATATCTTTTTCTATTGATAAAACAAAACTGGTTGGTGACACAATAGAATCCTTACTGTAGACCATGGTGGTGAACCTGCAGCATGTGTGCAGCAAGCTGCTATTTGTTATCTTTGAAAATTCTAAAAGGTTTTCCATCACTGCTTTAGTCTTTCGTATCATTCCAGGTTTTAATAAGTTCCATTCACTTTGCAATATTTAGTTGAAATAATGTTACTTAAGATTACAGTATTCAAACTCAGGCTTAATGTCTGTAATCCTACCACTCAGGAGGCTGAGGCAAGAGGACTATTGCAAGATCAATGCCAGTCTCAGAAATACTTCAAAAACCCTCAGATAACTATTAAATCATACATAAAGCAAATTTTTACAGAGTGATACTCCAATACTTTTTGATATCTTTTGCTCAGTTTCATTAGTAAAATACTAAAAATAAAATACTTATTGTAGCTATTTCACTGTGTACTGAGTTTTGACCTGTACTTTTTTTTGGGTGAGGGGGTACCAGGGGTCAAACTCATGACCTCATGCTTGCTCTTGTGCCACTGAGCTAAATCCCCAACCCCCTTGACTTGCACTTTAAAGAAAAATTAGTTTAATTTTAAACTTTCATTTATTTTTGTTGTTGTTTTTTGCTTTTTGATACAGGATCTTGCTCTGTCATACAAGGTGGTCTTAAAGTCACTGTGTAGCCCAGGCTAGCTTATGCTCAGCGATCCTCCTGCTGCAACCTCCCAAGTGTGGGGATCACAGGTGTGTGCCATTACACTTGGCTTGCAGCCTTTTTTTAGTTTTATATTTTGAGACAGGGTTTCACTAAGACACTGAGTTGACCATGTTGGGCTCAGGCTAAACCTGTGATTCTCCTGCCTCAGGTTTCTGAAGTGTTGGGATTACAGATGTGGGCCATCAGCTTGGGTTACAAAAAGTCTTAATGTAATTTTGCAGGCTCTGAGCTATTTTCTCACAGGTGGAGGAGCTCTATTGAGTACCTTGCATGGTGCAAACAATATGAATAGGTAACAGCGAATTTGTCCAGGCTATGTGTTGTTTAGAGAGGCTGAATTCTGAGTAGGGTCCACTGAACTCCACGGAGGGTCACTAAACCAGACAGTGACTAAGAGAGAAAGCACCCTCTTGGTTCTCTGGTGGGGTCACAAGAGGGGAGCATCACAGCCCCTCCACCCCGTGTGTTGGGAAGTGCTGAAGGTTACACCCAGGACCACTCTCACCAAGTCTCTGTACATATGAGTGGCTTCCACAGAGAGACGTGTGAAACACAGCTCACAGAGTGATCCAGAACACAGCAGAGAGTGGAGCATGCAAATTTGGTAGACTGTGTTTGGGCAGGGGGTCAGCCTGTGCAGCCTCACAGCATTCAGCTCCTAGAATTGTTCTAGGAAGTCAGCAGAGGCAGTGCAGGTGCTTGATTGGTGCCTCATGGCAGGTGGTAAGTGCTTGTGTGTGCTTGGTACTTCTCAGGAGGTTGGGCTGGACTTTCCTAGGGACTCTGTTGAAATTTTAATCAGGGTGCTGTTGATGCAGCTTTTCCCACCTTGCAGTGGAGAATCAGAATGTGCAGATAAAGATGTTGGGCACAGGTGTGGACTAGCCTTTCTCTAATGGTCTCATGGGGTCTGCTCTGTGTTGACAGTAACAGGTCTACCCAGAAATGAACAGTTGGTAGATGAAACACATCTTGAATATGTAGAATTATTTTGCATTTCTATTTTAAAACAGAATTTTCAAAATATTCATGGTATATTAAGTGAAAAAAGCTTATAGAGCAGTGTTTGTAGTATGAACCTATTTTTGTACAGTACCTGTGTGTGTGTGTGTGTGTATTTATTTGCATAGGGAAGTCTGATAGGGTATACATCAGTGCATTGCAGCAGACATGTGGAGGCCTCATCTATTTTCCTTTGCACATGCCTCAATTTTTCGGGCTTTTGTACAGTGAACATTGTGTGCTTATGGTACAGAAAGGTGAGTGGTACTTTTGCAATCTGGTATTACTAATATTTTTCCTTTTTCAAATGAAACTAATTTGAGCTGTTTTTACTTTTTTTTTTTTTAAATTTTTGTACTAAGGATCGAACTCATGACCTTACCAGGCAGGCAGGTGCTTATGCCGCTGAGCTAAATCTGTGGCCAAAACCTTTTTTTTTTTTTTTTTTGTACATGAGATCGTGAGATTGAACTCACGATCTCATGCTGTGCCACTGAGCTATACCCCCAGCCCCTGTTTCTACCTTTTGGCAGCTAAACATTTAGGTATATATAAAATAAAAATTATTTTTACCACCAGAGCTATATTTTCTGAATAATTCCAAAATTAAACTCATACATGCATTCTTCATGAAGTCCAGAATTCCTCTGTTATTAGGAATTGACCTGTGTCAGTAGCTGTTGGAATATCAAATTACATGATTTACATTCATGGAGGGCTGAGAATTTAGGGCTATTTTTGTAATGCTGTTAGACATTTATACAAGGATGCTGTTTGGTGTAGGGGTCAAAGCAGGTTTTCAAGCTGATATTAAAATGATAAAGGCAGAGAGACAAGCCTGTGATTGTGACATTTGTAATAAAGTTAATCCCAGCCAGGGGTGGTAGTGTATGTCTGTAATTCCAGCACTCTGGAGGCTGGGGCAGGAGGATTACTGTACATCTGAGGATGTTTAGACTACCTAGTGAGCTCAAGGCCAGCCTGAGCTACCTACTGAGACCCTGTCTCAAAAAACAAAACAAAACAGTGAGTCTCTTTTTATTGCTAAAAATGGAGGAAGGAAGAATCTGATTAATAACGCATGAGACTACGCCATAATGCATCCTGAGGTCAGATGATGTGATTGCTGTGTGAACAACCCTAGTGTGATCATAGGTCTTTGGGGACATCAGGGTACATATAGCAGTCTTCTCTGGTAGTAAAAATTTCTGTGCTGCTGAAATGAGCTTCAATTGTACCTCTAGTTCACAGTTGCTTTCCTGACCAGAGGAAGTAGGTTCTAGACTGTCAAGTGATTTATGATTAAATGGTTTAACTTAAAACAAATTATTACTACACAGGGTTTAGAAATATAGCAGCTACAGGGCACCTCTTTGTGAGTTAGAGGTATTTTTTTGGAGATAGGGTCTTGATATATAATTCAGGCTAGCTTTGAACTCATATGGTGCCCAGCCTGGCCTGGTGAGTGCTGGGATTATAGGCAAGGGCCACCACACCTAGCTGTTTATTTACTTTTGAGGCGTGGTCTTTCCAGGTAGTCTAATTCAGGCCAATTTCTGAATTCTGTGAAGACTTGGTAGCCTCAGTTTGGGATCCTCTTGCCTCAGCCTCCCAAGTGCTTGAAATCACCATAAGCGTGTCTCCTGTATTGGCATGACTCAGGGTTGTTATGTTGCTTACACCCATGTAACAAATATAGCAAGATACAGGGAATATTTCCAGTGCCCCCAGAAAGTTCCTTGCTCCCTTGCTGTTAGGCTTTATCAAATCTTTGCACTGAGATAATTCACAAACTTTTCTTAAAGTTTTTCCATTTTTTTTGTCTTGTCTAGCAGGAATTGAACTCAGGACCTTGCACTTACCAGGCAGGTACTGTGCTGCTGAGCTACATGCCTGGCCCTTTTAATTTTTCTTTTGAGGCGTTATCTTCATTAGTTACTAAGTTGCCTGGGCTGGCCTTGAACTTGGGATCCCTCAGCCTGAGCCTCCAAGAGTGCTGAAGTTGCAGGTATGTGCCACCACAGCTGGCTGATGGATTTTATTTTTGAATTTCATATAAAGGAAGATTTCTATGCTAGTATTTAGTGTTACATTTGAGGTGCATTTGGGTTGCTGTAGCATTTGGTCATATTTCTTTTTTTTTTTTTTTTTTTTAATCGGTACCGGGGATTGAATTCATGACCTTGCACTTGCAAGGCAGGTGCTTATGCCGCTGAGCTAAATCCCCAGCCCCCATTTGGTCTTATTTCATGGTATAAAACTTTTCCATTGTGTGAATTTTATACTGTTTATTCATTCTGATATTGATGAACATTAGGTAGTTTTAAGGCTGATGTGAATTGAGCTTGTTCCCGTATATGTCTCTTTTGGTGGGTATGAGCCCTTGGTTGAGATGGGTGTGTACTGAGAAGTGGGATTGCTGAGTATATATGTGGTTTGACCAGGTTCAGGCAGCCACTTCTCTCAAGTAGTAGTGATGTATGTTTATTTTTAGAAATTAGCATATAGCAAAATATGATTTCTGTTTTTTTAGGTCTTCATATGCTGTCCCAGGCTGGCTTTGAATTGCTAGATTTTCTTGCCTGAGCGTCCCAGATATAGTATAGGCATTCACTGCCATGTTCATCTTTGATCAGTAGGCACTCACTGCCATGTTTGTCTTTGATCTAGTGGAGTGTGTGTGTGTGTGTGTGTTGTCCAGGCATGGTGGTACATACCTGTAACCCCAGCACTGGGGAGGCTGAGGCAGGAGGAACCTTTGGTAATCCTGCCTCAGTCTCCCCAGTGCTGGGATTACAGTGTGTGCCACCATGCCTGGCAGAATATTTAAAGGTTTTATGATCTGTCTCAGTGAATGTTACATGTGCACTTTATTTATTTGTTTGTTTGTTTGTTTATTTTTGGTACTGGGAATGGAACTATAGTTGTCATGCTTGCTAGGCAGGCATTTGCACCACTGAGCTAAATCCCTGGCATGTGCACTTTAAAAGTGTACTTTTTGCTGTTACTGGGAGGACTATTTTCTGAATGTCAGAGCCCCTCAATTTATCAAAAAATTTCACTGGTTCTTTTATATTCTTGATTTTTTTGGAGTGTGTATGTTTAAATTGCTAAGAGAGGAGAGTTGAAGTCTCTGAGTAGAATGTGGGTTTGTTGACTTTTCCTTAATGTGTGGTTTAATTTTCCCTTCATGTATTTTGAGGCTGTTTGGTACATACACAGTTTTGTTGTCGTGGTGAATTGGCTCTTTTTGTCATTTATCTTTTTTTTTTTCTGTCTCTTTTTTTGGGGGCTCCGGGGATCAAACTCACAACCTTGTGCTTGCCAGGCAGACACTCTACTGCTGAGTTATATCCCCAGCTCCTTTTTTTCTGTTTGAGATAGGGTTTCGCTATGCAGTTCAGGCTGGCCTTAAACTCATTTTGTAGCCCAAACTGGGCTTGAACTCCTAGTGATTCTCGTGCCTCAGCCTCATGACTGCTGGGATTATAGGCGTGAATTACCACACTTGACTTCTTTTTGTCACTTATCTCCCTCTTATCCCTGGTAGCATTCTGGGCTCTGAAAAATATATTGTCTGACACTAATATAGCTATGCCGATTTTTTTTTTCTTTGAAGGGAGTAGTGGAGTTTGAACCCAAGGCTAAATTGAAATGCAGTCTTTTTGCCTCAGCCTTCCAGATTGCTGGCATTGATTTGTGTGCCATTATGCCTGGCCATCTTTTTACTTTTGGCTATGAACATCATTTTATTTGAAAAGACTTTCTTTTTTTCTTTTCATTCATTCATTCATTTTTGTTTTTTGGCTTTTTTTTGATACGGGGTCTCACTGTGTGGTCCAAAATGGCTTTTGACTCACAGTGATCTTCCTTCCTCTGCTTCCCAAGTGCTAGGATCAGGCATTTGTCACCATGCCCAGCAGAGTAAGTTTCTGGTAGACAGCTACTTAATTAATTTTTATTAGTTATGCTTTAAATTGTAATTTGTACGTGAAATGTACTTGAGGTTTTTTTTCTTGACTTAATTGCTAATTGAGTATTTGTCTAGTGGTATAGTAAGGGATGCTGCTTCTGTGATCACTGTATTAGATGTAGTTCTCTTCACTTGTCTTTCTGATCGAATAAACTTTATAAACTGCTTTGCTGTATTATAGTAACATGCCGACACTTGTATCTCATGGGTTCATGAAACATTTACTTTGTTTTTGTAGTAGAATTCAGTTTTAGTTTCTAAATTGCATTGGAGTAATTCTGTTGATGTTTGTTATATTATACTTTGCTTGTTTTTTTTTTTTTTTTTAATTAAAAAAATTTTTTTTGGTACCAGGAATCGAACTCACGACCTCATGCTTGCCAGGCAGGCACTTATGCCACTGAACTAAATCCCCAGCCCTTTGCTTGTTATTTTAAGGAAATGAAATTGTTCCCTCACATATATTCACAGGTTGTTATGTCAGGTGAAGAACATTTTTTTCTTGTATATTTCCAGTGTGATATTACTTACAGTTTATAGCTGAGTGGAAAAGTTGGGGAATCTAGCTTATTATGGTGCAGAATTTTTTAAATAAGCTTTTTATTTTGGTTGTGTGTGTGTACATGCACACAGGTGACTAAGGCTTGTAGTTTCTGGGCACATACTGTTTATTATGAGCTGCATTTCTAGCCCTTACAATCCGGGTGCAGTAGTGTGCACCTAGATTGTTCCAGCTACTTGGGAGGCTGAGAAGAAAGGATGTGAGTGGGTGTTTGAGGCCTGCCTGAACAATGTATCAAGATGCCATCTCAAAGAGGAAAAGTCTTACTTCAGGTAAAAAGAGATACAAGTGAAAATTAGATTTACAGAAAGGTCACTAACACAGTATACTTTGTTTCTTTGTTTTCTTTTATTTTGCTGTTAGGGATTGAACTCATAACCTTGCACTTGCCAGGCAGGCACTTGTGTTGCTGAGCTAAACCCCTAGCGTCTTTTTTTTCTTAGTTTTTTGGGAAAGGATTAGGGCTAGGAGTCGGACTAGCTTGAACTCACTGTGTAAGCGAGGCTAGGCTCCAACTTGGAGCAATCCTTTTGCCTCTGCCTCCTAAGTGCTGGGATTACAGGTGTGAGCCATACCAGGCTCAGTATAGCTTCTGTATTTATTTCAGCCAGCTCTCCCTAATGTTAACATCTTTGTCAGAATTTTAAAAAGTGAATGTTCGTGTAGTAGTGTTAACTACAAGCTTTATTTGGATTTCACTAGTCTCCTCTTTCTCTTCCAGGATCTAATCCAGGTACCACATTGATTTAGTGGCCGGCATTTTAATTTTAATTCTTTTTAGCTCCCTCATCTATGACAAAAAGATTTTTTATTTTCCTCAGAAGAGTCCTGCAAAGACTCATTAGTATTCAGGTGACAATTTTACTTTCATGTTAAAATTCAATAATCCCGTTAATTGTCACAGTTGACTATGGTCTGTTTTTCCTCTAGAAATAGTTGACTGTCTCTGGTGAAGGTGGCAGTGGAGAAGGCATGAGCAGCCTCTGGCTGACTCCTTGGCCATGTGGTGGTGCAGTCCTCTTTTGTCTTTGCCTCCTGCCTCTCTGTCCACTACTGTTGCCACAGCCGCCAGGCTGCCAGGCCAGTGGTCCCCTTCGTACTGTTTGCACAGTGTGGCCTGCATGGTGTGTCCTGCTCTTCTGTCCTGGAAACTGTTGTTCTCTTGGGAGAGGGAGGTCACATGCTGACCCTGTGTAAAGTAGGCCTTCCTCCTGGCCAGGTTGTTTCCTCCCTTCCGGTTTCCCCTGCCTCCTGTTCTTGGCTCCTTCACAGTGCTTAGGCTGCTGGGGATGGGACATAGGGCGTCACACACACACACACACACACACACACACACACACACACACACAGTAAGTGCTGCAGTACAGCTTCATGCAGCGCTCAAGTGTGTAGTGTAGGCTGCATTGTGGCTTGTTCAATGCATGGCACTCGTGTGGTGGCACTCATGCTGGAGGCCCAGACTTCTCAGGGGAGCCCCTGCAGTTGCACCCTTCTCCCTTTTCTCTGGGAACTCTTGTCTTCTTTGCTTTCCTATTTGGAAGAAAGCACTTATCCTTTTCCCAAAGTTAATCCTGGCTATCGTGTGTAGCTCAGTGGTGTAGCACCTGCCTGGCAAGTGCAAGGCTCCAAGTTTGAGTCCCAGTACCCCTGTCTTCCCCCCAAAAATCCTATACTGCAGCTTCTTTTTTGTTTTGTGTTTTGAGACAGGGTCTTGCTGTGTAGTTTGGCCTGGCTTTGAACTCACTATGTAGACCAGGCTGGCCTTGAGCTCAGGGCAATCCTGCTTCAGCCTCCTAAATGCTAGGATTATAGGTGCTTGCCACCATGCCTAAGCTCTGCAGAGATTCTTAAACACTGGATTTTATCAAGTCTGTTAATTTATGGAAATTCAATGCAGAATGCATGGGAGGTTTTATCCTTCCAAGTTTGAACCTTTCCTTTTCTGTGGAGTTACTTTCCTTAGGATGGAAATTTGAGTCTTCTGTCTTTCCTTCTCCTTCCTCATTGCCTTCCCTGTGCCCCCTGCAGCACTGGGGGTTGAACTCTGGGCCTTCACACTTAGCTACATCCTTTTAATTTTTGGGTGTCACTTAGTTGCTCAGGCTGGTCTCGGACTTTGGATCATCCTGCCTCAGTTTCCCAGAGTGCTAGGATTATAGGCCTGTCCTCAGTTCTTTGTCTCAAAAGTAGACTTCATTTGGTGTATACTAGCACATGTTGGTGATTTCTGATAATAGTTAAAAACTCAAATAGGTCAGTAAGCCTTTAATATCATAGATGCTTACTTATCAGGATGATCATTTGAGGCCTTTGTACTCAGCTGTGAGTTTAGCTTGTTAAGACTGAGTTCTTTCTATATAATGGAATAGTGCTCAGGCTCTATTGGTTTGTTTACTGAGCTAATTTATTGCAAAGAATTTTTGCCTGAAGATTGCAAGTCAGCTAAGGATATATTGTGCTATATATGTAATCCTGAAAGTCCTTGGTAGTTTTGTGACAGGTCTGTGATTGCACCCTTGTGTCCCATCATTTCAGTGGTTGTGCATCGTCTCCTGCAGTGGTGTCTGAAGTATGGTGTGTGGCAGAGGCCTTCCAGGAAGCAGGCATTATGGTCCTTAGGGCTATGGGAAGAATGTGTTAGTATTTATGTATTGTTTGATTGTTTTTGAGAGAGTCTTACTATGTAGTCTAGGCCAACTTGAATTCATGACCCCCATGATTCAGCCTCCCAAGTGCTGGGACTACAGGTGTGTGCCACCATGTGGGGCAGTGCTTGTATTTCTAAATAAGACACTGAACTTTTCAAAGTAGCACCCACTTGATTTGCATTTCAAACTGTCTGTGGCCTCGTGTGCTTCTTGAGCCCTCCTATGTAGTTCAGGCTTGACTTGAACTCACTGTGTAGCCCAGGATGGCCTCAGACTTGCAGTGATTTTCCTGCTTCAGCCTCCTGAGTGCTGGGATTATAGACATTCACCATCATGCCGTGCTCAGTGTTACTTTTCATAAGTATACATTTGCACTACCTCATGATTGCAGTCCTCATGGGTACTTGGTGCATGTATGTTACAGATCTTCATTCTTTTTTGTTCTTTTCCCTCCCTGCTCGCCTCATCCGCCCTTCCATCTCTTAGTCCTTTCCCATTTGCAGATCTCTCTGTTTCCTATATTTTCTTTCACTTTTTGTTTGTACTTTGGTTTTTTCACAGAAGAGAAACCATTGAAACTTAAGCTTGTGTGTCTGATTTATTTCATGGAACATTATGGCTCCAAGGTGCATACAGATGACTAATTTGTCCTTCTTTACAGCAGAGTAGTACTCCATTTTATGTGACTGGCACATTTTCTTTGTCCGAGTACCTGTTGATGGACCTGTAGGCCACTTCCAACAGTTAGCGGTTATATGTTGTGCTGCGATATGGAATGTGTATCTGTGACCCCTTTTACTAGTACTCATCCATGCCTGAGGCAGTTGTCTTGACTTGAAAAGTTAGAGAAGGAAAGTATATAGCCTTGATAGTTGACAAAAACCCTTTTTTTTAGATAGGGTCTCACTCTAAATTTCAGGCAGGTCTTGTACTCATGATGAAGCCCAGTCTGGCCTTGATTTCTCTGTGGTTCTCCTGCCTCAGCCTCCTGAGGGTGGGGAATTACAGGCCTGTGCCACCACACCTGGCTGGAAAGATTTTTTTTTTGGTACCAGGGATTGAACTCATGACCTCACGCTTGCCAGGCAGGTGCTTACATGAAAAGATGTTTTTAAAATGAACATCCTGGAAAGAAACATCTCAGCTGTGTTTAAAGTCATGCATTACTTAGCCTGGTGTTTTATAAAGGTTCTTTCTCTTTGTGTTTTGAGACAGGGTCTTGCAGTGTAGTCCAGGCTGGCCTTGATCTCACCGTGCAGCACATGCTGACTCAGATTCACAGTCCTTTTGCTTTAGCCTCTGCGAATGCTGCGATTATGGGCATGCACTACCACACTGGCCTTCAGAGTTTCCTTAAACTTCAAGTTAAACTCCTTTTGAGATTTCTAGCCTGTTTTTGTTTATTTTGCATTTTGAGACAAAGTCTCACTATGTAGCTCAGGCTGGCCTCAAACTCACTGGAATCCTCCTGTCTCGGCCTCCCAAATGCTGGGATTATAGATAGGCATGTGCCACTGTGCATGGCTGTAAACTATATTTCTGTATTGGATGGAGCTCAGTTGCCAGAGCAGCTGTGACTGGTTTTCATAGGCAGGTATTTAATATGGAGAAATAGGTGCATTCCACATTCTTGGAAGGAATGGTCTGGTGGAGCAGGATCTCTGCTGGGCCTGCATGGGTGACTTCCAGTACAGCACTACGCTGTGGAGTTGGCAAGCCAGCCTGCAATATCCACTGCTGCTGTCCAGTACTGACAGAAAACTGCTTTCTGCCATTGTGAAAAATGCTTTCCAGCAGAGCATGAGCCTGTGCAAAACAGTACCGTAGGCCATAAAGCAAATGCGCAGCTTTGTCAGCAAATAGGATCGCAGACTTGAGAAAGTGATTCAAGTTGCTGTGGGAGGATGGGAGGTGAGGTTTGGGACAGGGATCTGCCTGTGCCTGTTGCTGGGTTCTGATTGTGTGTGTGTGTGTGTGTGTGTGTGTGTGTGTGATAGAGCATATATATAATCTGAAGGGATTTCTTATATCAATAATGTTTTGTGGAAAAACTAGATACAAGTGGTGATGATGAAGTGGTCCCTTTGTAAGTAATAAGAAGGGTTGCAGGAATAAACACCCAGGCTCCAGTCATTCACCCTGGACCCATAGAAAGTGCTTGTAAAGGAATTGGGTCGGCCTGAGGCCTTCGGGAAGTAAATCATGCTGTTGGGCAGTGAGGGTGTGACTGCAGATGCTTGGCAGCACTCGGAGGTTTGCAGGTTTCTTGGGACAAAGTTAAAATAATCCCCTATTCTGAGGTGAATTTAAAGTTTTTCTTTTACTTGAAGTTTAGACAACTTTTAAGTTGTCTAAATTTGCTGACATTTTCTGGAATAAGCGGTCATCAGTAGAAAATTACCATCAAATTCAGTAGTTTTGAGGAAAATAAACAATTTGCCCTCTCAAAGTAAGGGTTACATTTTAACAATGAAAATTACTTTTTGGGAAGAATTTGCTATAATGAGTGTTTTGAAATTGTTGCCATTTTGTATGTGAGATTGGTAAGCATAATGTAAATAATCATCTTGCTGCACACTTAAACTTAGGAATGAGGTTTTTAGCCTGTTTAAAAGCTTCCTGTTGTACCAGTAGGGTTACATATTTTTCCCATATTTTCTTTATTACTTTATTTTTTTATTTATAGAACATGATGCCTTTTGGTTTACTGTCAAAAGGAACCATCATGAGGAAAATGTAAATGAACTGGCTGCTTAATACAAAAACCAAACCTTGCATTGATAGATAGGATTGAAAACCACCTGTCCTGAGTGACGCTCTTGCTCCGTTAGCTGTGCAGCTGTCTTCGCGAGGACCCTTTTCCAGCAAAGATTGTCAGCACAACCAACTGTGGCAATTGAATTTAGCATGCTCTTGGATCTTGTTTTAACAGAAAATAAGACTTTAAGAAAAACAGAGTATGTTCAGCTTTATAGATCTTGTTAAATTCTTTTTCCTCATAGTTTTTGGAGACACAGATTGATTTTCAATATTGTTAAAGGAGAAGGCAAGGATGCAAAATCATGTTTTGTGTTAACACATTGTATTTCTATATTTTGTGTTGTGTATCCATGCAAGTATCTTTCTGTAGTTTGAGTTTATGTGCTAAGTATGTGCTCTGCCACAGAGCTACACCTAGCCCTGTTTTGCGTGCTTTTTACTGTGTATAAACGACTTTGATCAGTAGTACCACCACCAGTGACCAGGAGAGATGTTGGGAATCTCAGGGATGTTCTTGCACACTTGCGGACTGAACGTCCTGTTGTGGCCTACGTGGTGAGCGCATATCCTGTTGGCGAGGGTGCTTGTGGGTGCAGCTTCCCAGGTGCCTCTGTCACCAGCTGGGGCTGGTCCTGTTTTCCTTCTCTCCCTTTCATCCTGGGCCTGTGTTTTCTAACATAAGGAGCAAGGCTCCCTTTACTCTCCACAAGCCTGCCTCCTAAGAATTACGCTGTCCTTTAGAGCCTGGCTTGAGGCTGGTTTTTCTGGCCTTTTCAGCCACAGCAGAGACCACTCTTGTGACACTGAATACTGTGTGTGTGTGAGAGAGAGAGAGAGAGAGAGAGAGAGAGAGAGAGAGAGAGTGGGGGAGAGGGAAATTGGGGATTGAACACAGGGCTTTTGCACTGAGCTGCATCCCCAGACCTTTTTGTTTGTTTTTAGAGACGGGGGTCTTGTTTTGTAGTGTAAGCTGGTTTTGAACTCACTATGTAGCCCACACTGACCTTGAACTCATGTGGATCCTCCTCCTTCAGCCTCAAAAGTGCTGGGATTACAGGTACACACCATCACACCTGGCCCCCTGCCCTTTTAGTTTTTTATTTTGAGGTAGAGTTTGGCAAAGTCATTAAATTGCCCATACTGGGTTTATCCTCTTGCCTCAGCGTCCCAACCTAGAGTGCTAGAATTACAGGCATGTGCTCCATTGTCTGACTGACTCTTTGACACTTTGATTTTTTACCAACATATTTCTTTTGCTTTACCTTCATGTTCATTGTCTTTTATGAAATTGGAAGTTTATCAGATGCAAGACATTTTAAAGGCATAGAATAGTGTCCAGAGCCAGTAAGTATTTTTTGAATGAATCAAATGACATTGAGAATTAGGAATATATATTTATTTATCTATGTCTCTTTTCAGATAGGGTCTCATGATGTATTTCAGGCTGGCCTTGAACTCACTTGGTACCCTTGAACTTGCAGTGATCCTCCTGCCTCAGCCTCTGAGTGCTAGCATTGTAGGTGTGTGCCACAGTGTCTGGCTGGAATTTTTAAAAAGGTGTGTATTTTAATGTCATATTTGGGTTATGGAAGTTTTCTACCATGTGAATGTATTTATTTAAGTTATTTTGATCTTGTTTATTGTTGGTTTAGAAGTGAAGCAGATACCTTGTTTAAGTGACACTTTCCCAATTAACATCTATTAACTAGAGTAGCCTTTAATGTCCTTTGTAAATGATATTTTAATTTACTTTTGGTTTGATTTTTGTTTTTTGAGAGGGGGTCTTGCTGTAACCCAAGACTGGCCTTCAACTTGAAGCAGTTCTCCTGCTTCAGCCTCTCCAGTGCTGGGATCACTGGTGTTTAGCACCATGTCTGGTTTATTTTGTTTTTTTGAGATAGGGTCTTGCTATGTAGTTCAGGCTGGTCTTGAACTCACAAGTAGTCTAATCTGGTCTTAAACTCACTGTGTGTCTCAGGCTAGCCTCTAATTTATTTACATACATCATGTAAATAAAAATATTTTTTTCTTTGGTCTTTTTGAGATAGGGTCTCCTTACAGAGTCAAAGCTGGGCTACATAGTGAGTTCAAAGCAATCCTCCTGCTTCAGCCTCCCGAGTGCTGGGATTACAATAAATTTGTTTTTAGATAAATTTTAAAAAAGGAGATAGCCAAACCAGGTGTGGGTGGTATACTCCTGTAATCTCAATGCTTGGGAGGCAGAGGCAGGTGGATTGTTGCAAGTTTAAGACTAGCCTGGGCTACAAAGTGAGCCGAAGGCCAGCCTGAACCACATAGCAAGATCCTGTCTCAAAATGACAAAAAAAAGAAAAGAAAAAGGAAAAGAAAAATATCCATTAATTTTGGTTTTTTTTTACACATGTGTCCAATTTATTTCACTTAAAATTATGATCTCAAATGCATCCATTTAGGTAGAAATGTTTCAAATTTATCCTTCTTCATGCAGAGTAGTATTCCATTGTATGCTAAAAAGCCACATCATCTTTATCCATTCATCAGTTGATGGGCATTTGGGATGTTTCTGAGATTTAGAATTACAGGTTGTGGTGCTATAAATATTGGTGCACATATATCTCTGTGATCTGATGCTTTTAATTGTTTCATGAAGCTACCAAGGAGGATAGCTGGGTCAAATGGGACCTTTAGTCCTAGTTTTTTGAGGAATCTTCACAATGATTTCCACAGTGGTTGCACCAATCTACACTTCCACCAACAGTGGAGACGGGGTTTCTTTTTCCCCACACCTCTGCCAACATCCCTGTTGGTTGATTTCTTGATAATACCCATTCTTTTCTGGAGTGAGATAGAATCTCAGTGTTGTTTTAATTTTCATCTCTCAAATCACTAATGTTGAACATTTTTTTCATATGTTCATTTGCCATTTTTACATCTTCATCTGAGAAGTGTCTGTTCATTTCAGATTCCCATTTTTGGATTGAGTCTTTCAAGTTTTGGGAGTTGCATTTTTTTGAGTTTTTAAAAAATATATTCTATCTATTAGTCTTTTGTCTGAGGAAGAGCTGACAAAATATTTTCTCCCACGTTGTAGGTTGTCTCTTCACTCTGTTAGTGGTTTCTTTTGTGTGCAAAAACTTTTTAATGAAGAGATCCTAGTTATTGATTCTGTGACAGTTCCTGTATGATTGGGATTTTGTTCATAAAGTTTTTACCTACACTAATTCCTTCAAGAGTTCTGCCTATTCTATCTTTCAGCAGATTTAGTATTTCTATTTTAATATTTAGATCTTTGATCCATTTTGATTTTAGGTTAGTATGTGGTGAAAGATATGGGTCTAGTTTTAATCTTCAACATGTGAAAAGCCAGTATTTCTGGCACCATTTATTAAAGAGGTTGTCTTTCTTCCAATGAATATGTTTGTCAAAGATTAGGTGGCTGAGTATATTTCAAGTTGTTTCTGCATCTTCTGATCTGTTCCACTGATCCTCAGGTCTGTTTCCCCACCCCCTAGTACCATGCTGTTTTTTTTTTTTTTTATTGGTACCGGGGATCGAACTCATTACTGCGTGCTTGCAAGGCAGGCATTTATGCTGCTGAACTAAATCCCCAGCCCCTACTATGCTGTTTTTATCACAATAGCTTGTAGCATAATTTCAAGTCAGGAGTTGTGATATCCCCTGCTTTGTCTTTGTTGTCCAGAATTGCTTTTGTTATTCTAGGTTTCTTCTCATTCAAAATGAATTTTGGGATTATTTTCTCTAATTAAGTGAGTTATGCTGTTGGTATTTTGATCAGGCTTGCATTAAATCTGTATAACAATTTTGGAAGTATGGCCATTTTCACTATATTGGTTCTTCTTGCCCAAGAACAAGAAGTATCTTCCCATTTCCTGATACTCTTTAATTTCCTTTTTTCAGAGTACTGTAGTTTTTAGTGTTGAAGTCTTTTACTTCCATTGTTAGATTGATTCCTAGGTATTTCATTTTGGGGGGCATATTGTGAAAGATGCTGTTTCTCTGATTTCTTTCTTTTTATTTATTTTTTAATACCAGGTACATTTATTAGAAAAGAAAGTTATGAAGTGTCCTCATATCTTTCCTTAAGAAATTAGAAATAAAAGACAGTAGAACCAAAAACAATTTTTTTTTTTTTTTTTGGTACCAGGGATCGAACTTACGACCTTGCACCAGGTAGGCACTTATGCCACTGAGATAAATCCCTGGCCCCCAAAAACAAATGGAAGCTAATAATAAAGATCAGAAAACATGGGCTGGGGATTTAGCTCAGCAGCATAAGTGCCTGCCTTGCAAGCGTACAGTCATGAGTTCAATCCCAGGTACAAAAAAAAAAATCAGAAAACACAATCCCTTATCAAAATGCCAATATCATTTTTCATAAAAATTAACATTTATACATTTCTGTATAAATACAAAAGACAGAAAAATCTATAAACAACTTTGATAAAGGAACAAAATTAGAGCTCTAACCCTCCCCAATCCCATGATTTTTTTTTTTTAGTACCAGGAATCGAACTCATGACCTTGTACTTGCCAGGCAGGCACTTATGCCACTGAGCTAAACCCCTCTGGCCCCCCAGTTCCATGATTTATTACAAAGTTATACCAATGATGACAAAACAGCATTGATAACAAGATAGGCAAACCACCAAGGTACCAATACGACGTTCCAAAATAGATACCCACATAATAGACAGTTGATTTCTGGCAAATATACAAAAGCAATTAAGTAGAGAAAGGATTGCACCTTCAGTAAATATACTGGAACAACTGGATATCCACATGCAAAAATCCCAAACCTTATATCACATCGAAAATGTCTTAAGACATGCAAAAGTCAACTCAAAGTGGTTCACAGTGGGTTAAAGTAAAGGCAGGTGGAGCTGAGTCATTGCTTTGGCTGAGGTTGTTCTCTCTGGGGCAAAAAGACTGGGACAAAATGTAGAAATTATTTTTGTTTTTTGAGACAGGGTCTCACTGTGTAGTTTGGGCAGGCTTCAAACTTGTGGTTCTCCTGCCTCAGCTTTCCAAGTTCTGGAATTATAGGTGTGCACCATCCCACCCAGCTAGATATGCATTAATCCATATAATCTTTTTTTTTTTTTTTTAGAATCTTACCAACACTTGCCCCACATTTTTAGTAGTGCATGTTGCTTATGTAGATTGCTACATCTCACTGGGACAGATTTATATATGTACATAATGCTATAATTACTCCCTCCAATACCCCCAGTTTCACATTTTTTTGGGGCTCAGTGACAATGTATTTTGATCATTTACCCTTCTTCTACCTGCCCTTGTCCCTGCCCCCATTTCCTTCCTCTTGTCCAGTAATAGTCTCCCTTCTACTTCTTCATCATTTTTAAATTCCACAAGGTAGGAAGGGTACATACAGTATTTGTCTTTCTGGGTCTGGCTTATTTCACTAAACGTGGTGACCTCCAGATCCACCCATTTTTCTGCAAACGACAAAAATTTGTTCTTTTTGTGGCTGAGTAATACTCCACTGTGTGTTTCCATGTGCCACTTTTTCTTTATCTGTTCATCTGCTAATGGGCACCCAGGCTGGCTCCATATCATGGCTGCTGTTTACTGGGCTGCATTAAACAGGGCCCTTAGGTCCCTGCAGTATGCTGACCCTAACTGCTTCCGGTGTACAGTGAGGAGCAGGTACAGATGGATCAAAAGGTAGCTCTGGTTTTGGCTTTTTGAATGATGTTTGTGCTGATTTCTATCATGGCTGTACTAATTTACATTCCTACTGGCAGTATAGAAAGGTTCCTTTTTCCCTGCATTCTTGCCAGTATTTACTGTTTTTGTATTCTTGATGATAGTCATTCTGACTGGGATGAGATGGAATCTTAGTGTATATAGTTATTTCCTTTTCTTTCTGGAATTAAAGTATTTTATTTTGTTTTGTTTTGAGACAGAATTTCATTGTGTAGTTCAGGCTGGCCTCCAATCTCGGCAGCAGTCTTCCTGCCTCAGCTTTCCAAATGCTGAAGTGTGTGCTACTATACCTGGCTCAGTGTATATAGTTTTGATCTGTATTTCCTACTTTGTGAGTTAAGAGTCCAGCTAATTTAATTCTCATTTTCAGGTATGCTAAACTGATAGGTCCAGTGAGACATGTGGCCCCCATAGTGAAGTGTGGAAATTGCCAAGTGTATGGACCAGAAAGTAAGCAGAAAAAACAAGAGCAGCAGCCCTGTGAAGAGTGAGGGGTAGTTATTGGAAGAGTAGAATATAAATTTAGGAAGTAACTGCTTCACTGTATTTGTTATATATAACAAAACTGATTCCAGATTTAGTTGACTCTGGTTCTGGATTGGGGTAGGATTCTGCTAAGGCTCTTTTCCCTTCATGGGCATTTATCAGAACATTCATAGGTTTTCCGATCCAGGCTCTTGTAAAGAGCCATTTATACCAATCAGAAGGCATATGTGGCAGGGCGTGGTGGCGCACACCTGTAATCCCAGCTCTCAAGAGGCTGAGGCAGGAGGATTGCTGCAAGTTCCAGGCTAGCCTGGGCTACACAGTGAGTTGAAGGCCAGCCTCGACCATCTCCCAACAACAACAAAAAGAAACAAAAGAAAAATAAGTCATATGTAGAGTTGATACCTTGTAATAAAAATTCTGTTGGTGACATTGGTTAAGTATAACTTTTTAAGGTTGGGCTTTATTTTGCTGTGAGTTTAGTGTTTGTTAGTTTTAGTAGTGAGAATTCATTTAATAGCCTCAGATACTCAAGAGCTACGAGGAGCCTCTAATCAGGTCATGGGCATGCCTGAGTTGCACTTGCTTTAAATCAGCAGTTCATCAGAATCTATTTAGAACATCTGCAGGCTGTTAGGATTGTTGGTGACACTTAGGGTACATTAAAACAAGTGACAAGACCCAGTGTGTTCCTGTGTAATAATAGCATTCTGGGAGGCTGAGGCAAGATAATTTACAAGTTCAAGTTCTGCTTGGCAGTTTAGTCAGACATGTGTCAAACAATTAAAAACCTAGGTATGGTGGTGCAAGCCTGTAATCCTATCACTCAGGTGGCTGAGACAGGAGGCTCGTTTGCGAGTTCGAGACCAGCCAGGGCTACTTAGTTCAAGGCTGGTCTGAACTGAATAGTGAGACCCTTTCTCAAAAAGCAAAACATAACAAAAGTTTAAAAATGGCTAGGGATGTAGCTTAGTGTGAAGGCCTAGGGTTCAATTCTCAGTACTGCCCAAAACCTCCAATACCACAAAACAAGTCTTCTCTGCTCCTTCTCTGGCATCAGATAAGAGTGGGACATAATAACTGAAATAGGTGGGCAAGGCGTAGGAACAGCAGCTGGGTGGGGTGAGACAAGATGGTGCTGAATCCCACAGGCAGGGAGGGAGGGCATTCAGGCATCACAAACTAATTGATTACTTGGCTCTCACATGTGTATTTATTTGTTGGTGCTTAGGATTGAACCCAGGGCTTTTACTTTTTTTTTTAACTTTGAGACCGCATCTTACTAAGTTGTTTAAGTGGGTCTTGAATTTGCAGTCCTCCTGTTTCAGTGTCCAAAAATGCTGGAATTACAGGTGCGTGCTTCCAGGGCTGGCTTTTTGTTTGTTCGTTTGTCTTTTTTAAGACAGGGTCTCATTGGGTAATTCAAGCTGGCCTTTAACTCACTTTGCAGTCAGGCAGTGAACTCATAGTGATGCTCAGCCTCTTGAGTGCTAGAATTGCAGTAGTGCGCCACCATGCCCAGGAGCGCTGTATTTTTTATTTAGTTCGTAGTGCTAGGGATTAAACATAGGGCCCTAAGTTTCAGAAATTTTAAGTATGACTTTTAAGCATCACTTTAGGATATCTTCTGAAATCATGACCAAATTAACTACCCTAGCTTTTTTTTTTTTTTTAGGATAACATCTTGCCATATAATCCAAACTGGCCTCGAAGTCACTGTGTATCCCAGACTAGCCTGAACTTATGGTGATCCTCTTACCTCAGGCTCCTAAGTGGTGGGTTCCAGGCCTGTGCCACCACATCTGCCCTGCAGTCAACGATTTTGGCAGTGTGGCAGCGGTGGCATTTGCTCACCATTGGAGCTTATTTGAGCCTGTGTGCTTCGGGTTTGGACTGGACTGTCCCCTCAGGGCCCACGTGTGAACACTTTGGTCCCCAGCCTTGCCCTACAGGGTGTGTTAGAAACTTTTAGGCAGGGTTTTCTTAGCAGTCTGAGTACTTGGGGTTGTGACAAGTAGGACAGTGGGCCTCTCTAGCCCCTTCTTCTTCCTGGAGTCTGGCCCTGAGTGGGTGGCCTGTACCTCATGCCTCTGCCTGGGTGTGTTGGCAGCCACAGGCCAGAAATTGATTCAAAAGAACACCAGCACCCCCACCCCTGTACCAGAGATTGAACCCCAGGCTGTTCTATTTCTGAGCTGTATCCCTAGCCTTTTTTTATCTTTTATTTTGAGGCATCCTCTTACTCTGTTGCCCAGGCTGGCCTTGAATCTTTCGATCTTCTGCCTCAGCCTCTCATGTAGCTAGGATTA